>JALPQI010018106.1:0-23109 GCA_025490895.1 Thaumatotibia leucotreta
TTAACGTTTTTTATTGTCACGTGAAAATGCCCATAAATATCCATTAACTAGACTATTGTCATGGTTTGAATAATCTATGGTTAACCTTTTGGACGCCAATGACTGATATATTGGCACCGCAGGTTGAACGCCAAAGACCAATATATAAGTCTTGCACCACAGACCAATATAAACCTACACGCACGTAAAATTCAATTTCAGTTTTGACATTTTGTTGACGTGGTGTCTGGGTGACATCTTTAATATTTAACATGGTGACAAAAAGGTAAAACAACACAGATTGAGGCACTAGTCTCACCGCGAGCTACTAAGCTATGAACTATCGCATATAAACACGAACAAAAGAGACACGGCGATACTCGCCCAGCTATCACCGCCGGACGAGTATCGCCATGTCTCTTTTCGTGTTTATAGCCCATAGTGCATACCTTAGTAGCTTGCGGTGAGACCAGTGCCTTAGAAGTATTCCATTGAATCCAACTAACGTCATTACGTTAGTTGGAAATTAAACACATTTTGAATACAAGGTTTGCTTCGATTTTTCACAAGTTCTATTTATGGCTAATTTAGCCAAAATTATGATACGGCCAACCAACTTTTCGATCAACACTATTTTGAAATTTTCATCAAATATGCTAGAAAAAATGCTTATAAATTGTACATGCGTTAGGCCCCACACAAGTTCACATCGATACATTTAGGTTCCAACTGTTTTTCATTGTAAACATGTGTATAGTATTAATGACGTACATTTGTAAGTTCATGAAAGTAACGCAGCAGACAGAAAATATGTCGATCGAAAAGTTGATTGGCCCAGGTATTGCCAAGTAGGGAAGGGTAATCCAAATAGTGCTGTTTTGCACAAAAAAACGGTTAGGTATTATATTATACAAGTTTATTTAATTTTTAACGCTTTATATGTATATTGAAACTTAAACAAATACTGTATTTTATAATAATTTTATTTCTAACTATATTTACAAAATGGTTCCTATCCACTATTATATTAAAGTTGCCACTTGTCATAATCACATGTAAAATAGTTATTTTATATATAAAGGTACATAAATGTGTAGAATAACTATTTTAATACAGTTTACTTTAAAATACAATCTATACAGTTTTCGTAAATATATTTATCTTTATACTCTATCCAGCTTATAAGTAGAAAAGGCCGATAAATTCTGAAAATGTAGACTGCCCACAAAAAAATTGAATTTACCGTCTTTGACAAGACTCACAAGACTATAACATATATTTTTATCTCAAATCAAATCAGTTTACTTGCAGTAAAACATTAGAATGCCTGCAAATACAATTTTACAAAAATACGACATTACTTACTTGGTACTCTGTACATACTTAATGTAAAATATGCTCTGATTCTAATTCAAATTTCCTATGGGCAACCAAATTATAGGCATCGTGCCTATAATTTGAGTCGGTTAATTTCAAACTCGGGTAAATCCATTTTGTAAGATTTTTGCATATAATAAAAGCTTAAGAAATTGGTTGTGTTTCTATTTCATGGGTTAAGTATAATTTCGTGTAGTTTTTCAGAAAATAAAGTTAAAATCGTAATATTTTATCAAAATCAGGTAAATCCATATGACAGTTTATTTCAAATGAAGGCAAGTCCATCAAAGCCAAACAGCGAAAGAAGTTTTTTCATTAAGGCTGTCAGTCGACGTCAATTTCTAATCATAATTATTGTTTTCAAATATTGATAAATCCAGGTATGTTAAATAAAAATTACCTATATAAATCCTCACTGAGTTCAAAGATAGATAAATTGCAAACGATCATATCAAACGAAGGTAAATCCAATCAAAATTCACATTTTTTTTAAATAATACACTAGTTTAGATGGTTTTTAAGCTCAGTTTGTTGAACAGGATCGATTTTTTATTGCTTTAGCCATAATAAAAATAATCACCGAATTATCACTTTTTCAAATTATCTCTCAAGTGGTTAGAGTGGATTTATCTGAGTTTGAAGTTAACCGACACATTTTATGAATTTGCCGCCTTTTTCAACTGAGACGCTGGTTGGCCATAGATTATTGTTTAATTTTACCATAGTGCACTGAACACCGACCATAGAGCGTAGAATGCTAGAGCGGAGAAAATAAGTCTTACTAACTGGTGAAGGTAGTATAGTCTGCAACAAAACAAAAGACAAAGTTTAGTGAATCTCTACAATTGGCTATGTAAAGTTTACAAGTTCAAGAAAATGCGGCTCTTTTATTTTAATTTCCTATAATTTGTTAAAAATCTTTTTTAAATTGTGCAGTTTTATGGATGAACAGAGCCTATAATGCTTTCGCCCGCCACAAACACACTGAAATAGAAAAAAAAATTGATTGAATGCACCGAGGGGCCGCACATAGTGTGCCACTAAGAGGGATAGACATAGTCACTTACTACTAAGAAGAAAGTGCCACACAGGCACTTAGTGACGTATTCAACGCATTTGTCTGGCACTTACATTTAGCATCTAATGCACACACACACAAAAAATAGTGGCACAGTGATAAGGACGGACGATTATCGTTCCTTTTCACTTCCACTAGTACAAAGTTTCATAAGACCATCCCTTTCGTTCTTGCTATTATTATAACGTTGTCAAATCCATATTAATCCTACATTCATGGAATGCACAGAACAAAAATAACTGTTTTTTCTGTTCTGTGATTGAATGACACGAGTCACAAGAGTGCTATTGACGTTGACATATTTTTTTTCTATTTCATTGTACAGCGGCTCTACCGCGATAAACGAAATTCGTAAATTTCGAGGATTTGTCTCTCTCACTCTAATGACGCCTTCGTTTGAGTGACAGAGAAAACTCCTCGAAATTTCCGAAATTCGATTTTCGCGATAGTAGGCCAGTGCCGTAGTGCAGTGTAAGTTACGAGATGTTTATGAACAGTGATCGGACAAATGTACGTCATTATATGGACATGACTCCAAAGTTGATTGAAAAATTAATCAATTAATCAGAAGATTACCTATTTGACACCGGTAACTATGAAAACCTATATATAAATAGTCACCTTAATGTTTCGAAATCGATTTTCAAGAAATTATTCGTTTAATTACTCATTCAAGCAATTGGAGTTATGTCCATATTATTGCTAACAATGACGCACATTTGTCCGATCTCTGTTTATGAATAAGGGGGTAAATCAAGTTACAATCCTACCTTCTCCACTTGAGCCTCGCTTGCGGCAGCGTGTCGTCACTCTCCTTAAACATGTACCGTCTGATACCGATGAGATACTGCTGGAAGTACAGCTCCCAGCTAACCTCGCCCATGCTGAACGGAAACATCTGCAAGTAATTAAAACATGTTTATGATACAAATGTACAAAGTGGACTTATTCTGAACGAGTGCTTGATTTTAGAATTATAACTAACGTGAGACTCAAACATATTTGCGAGTGCTTGATTTTTTTTTAGTACAGATGGTGCCTTGACGGCCCCCGACCCCGCGGCAGACCAAAGAAGCGATGGCTAGATGTCGTGAAGGCTGACATGAGTGTGAATGGGCTCACAGTAGAAGATGCCCAGGATCGCGTAAAGTGGAGGAAATGTAGCAGGAAAGCGGACCCTGGCAAAGGCCGGGATAACGCTAGGTAGAAGAAGAAGTACAGATGGTGCCTTTTTTAGGCTCTAGTGCGAGAAGTGTGTCATTTTACGTCAGGTCCAAAACTTTGAAGAGCCATCAGCACTAAAAAACGTCGTACGAGACACGTGCAAAAACGAAATTCGTAAGTAGTGTCGATTTACAATCGATACGACTCGGTCGTGTTTTAAAACATCGCCACTAGTTTCGAATTTCATGTTTTTCGCACTTGAGTCGTAATGTACCATTTTTGTATATTGGCACAACAAAGTGGCTCCACTCCATTTGATCGTAAGTGAAAAGTGGAGCCCAAATTGCGGCGGCAACGAACAGGAGCCCAGGGTGCTTAGCCAAGTTGCCAATCGCTAGCGCTTGCTAGCGCATCGTAGTTTTCCCTCTTTGTCGCACTAATATGAAGGAGTGACAGAGAAGGAAAACTACGATGCGCTAGCTAGCGCTAGCGATTGGCAACTTGGCTACGCATCCTGCAGTAATCTGTCAGTAGCCACCGCCTTGCTGGCCCGGTAGATGCTTCTTCACGCTTCGTTTAACGAGTCCCAACTTATACGTACGTATTAACTTATAAGTAACGCCAATATCAATTTGTTTAATTATAAAACAGATTTATGTTTTCTAATCATGAATTGTACGGAAACATCTGGAACGGTCGTCTTAAGGTTAGCAACTAGAATTCTAAATCCTGTTCAAAAGCTTCTCATCTCTATACCCACTCAATAGGCATGATGACTGGCAAGTCAAATCAGCATCTTTTTTCCAACTGTCTAAACGATCACCACTATGGAATTTTATATGAAATACTCAAAAGTGACGTTACGTTTGAGTACTGCCAAATGACCTACTCTTTTAAGTTCTTTTCAATTTTTAAATAGAAGTTCTGTACAAAAATTGCTGCAATCTACATCTCGGTAATAATTTCTTCGGGTATTATGTCGTGCATAATGTTAAATAATTTATTTTAACTATACTCATCAGCCCTATTGGTTCATGCAATGCAACTGTGGTTGCGAGCTATCTATCTTATTTATATGTAAAATAAGAGTGGTTGTCAAATAAAAAGCAAGTGAGTGGATATCTATCCTCTCCTCGTAAGTCCTGGGTCGCGTTTTATAAAGAGTCAATTTACAATTTCGCTGTTTGCCTCTCTTTCTAGCTAATATGTGCGTGCGTTAGAGAGGCAAACAGCGAAATTGTAAATTGTAACTTTATAAAACGCGACCCTGGCCTATTAGAAGCAGTGTTTGGAAATATAAACCCAATTGTTAAAATTATAGCAATTTAATTCGTTTGTTTCGGATTCGAACCAAAGCAAAAGCAACAATGTTACTAGTTCCCAAAGTTTAAACTCAACTGTCAGTAATTTGTACTTGTGTAAGTACACCAGGACTTATAGGTAATTTCACCAGAGTTGAGGTGAATGATTACACACACATCCAAATAAAGTAGGTACTAATTGCAAAAAATGTAGTGAATGAAGAATGAGTTGCGTCAAAATATTGAAGCAAATTCCCTGAACACACTTTTTGGTCAATCTTACAGTTGCAATTGGGTTTGGTGTCAGTACGAAAAAAGAACACTAATTTCAAATTCCCCGTGTTTACATGACATGTTGATGTGTGCGTTGACCTCAACTCTCGTGGAACTATCTATACGAGGTAATATCAATCGTCAGAAGACTCTAAAAAACATATAAACAAACCTAAAAACTTGCATTATTTCACAATCAAGCACTTTTAGAACACAATGTTGGTTTTATTACGAACTAAAAATCTTAAGCCTTGAGTTTGCGTAAACTAAAATTATTGTCATGTTTCGGGCATGACCTTACACCCGTGGTTGCAGGCAGACTCGTCACACCCGAAACGTCAGGACAGTATTACGTTAGTTTACGCGATTAAGTCCCGTTTTTCGTAAAAATATTAATGGTAGGTAATTATAGTTTTCTGCATAAAAACATCATCATCATCAGCCTATGATATTCCACTGCTGGACGTAGGCCTCTCCTATGCGTATAGACGCATAAGGAGGTAAATGCCCGTAATCGCCACGCTGGGCAAGCGGATTGGCGATCGGAGTATATGTCCCAAGATATTTAAATTTATTAATTAATTACATAATTACCTGTTTGTCATCTTCTGGTGTGCTGTCCCACATATCCCTGATATTCCGATTGCAGAACTGAATCTCCCGCGTACAGAAGTAGGACAGAACAGAAGAGAACTTATGGATCTTCCTGTACACCTTTAACATCCTGGGAACATTCAATGCAAAATAACAGGGGGGTTTCCATGACATAGTCTGCGATTCAGTTTACAGGGTGAATGATATGAAGTGTTACCAAGTAGATTTTATTAAGTCTGGTGTCAAAGTAATAGCAGTTTATTATCGGAAATATGTTTTGAACACCGCATTGAAGTGTTAGGCACGCAAACGTTTGAGTTTTAGACCGCAAACATAAGAACGAGACTGAGCTTCGGCTTATAAAGCTCGTAAGAACCAAAAATTGCTGAATACCGAATTTCAGGTGTCATTTCCGTTTCCAATGCAGTGAGTTTCGGACTTTTTATCTGGTCTATTTCGAAGAGAAAGGTGAGAGCAATTACACATGCTAGTATAAATGCAATGAAGAAAGCGATCGTAGGTATTTCACTGGCACATACATTACCACTGGATCTCAAACGTGCTGCGAGCAAATTTTTTTTTCCATTTGAAGACCATAGTCAAGGCTTGGTAGTCATATATTGACTACCTACATATTGACTAAAAATAAATTTAATCACAAAATGAAATATTTTTTCTACTTACGAGTAGAATAATAAATTGATGCATCAAAAAATCACAGTCCTTTGACATTGGTAACACTTTATATCGTTCAACCTGTAGGTTCGGCGTGTCAGTTTAGGTCCTAAAGTGAATTGCATTAGTAGATCGTAGCCCCCCAGATCCTTTAATTATTTCACGTAAAAAACAGGCCCTTAATAGGAATTGCATAGGACCTAGGAAATGTCTTAATGATTATATGATTTTAATGGTCATAATGCTAGGCTAAGTAGTACTTAATTCTTAAGTATAGTTTGGCTATGGTTAAGATAATCATACCGTATCTTTCTCACCCTAATAATTATGTTACTGACTGAAGAAAATAAACGCATAGGTATAGGGATTTGTTACTGGTTTGACAGACTATAGCTATTTTATTGGTATTTCGTTACAATGTGGTTAAATAGGGGCCAGTTAATAGATCACGAACCACTACTCTAAACACTTACTTTGGTTTTCTCCCCAAGCACACAGCCAAAGCATCGACTAATACTCCCGGCAGCAGATGCAAGAAGATGATGTAAAGCTGGTTCATGAACGCTGAGCTATGCAGTGTTAGCGACACGTACCTGTAACACGAGAAATAGATTCAGTAACACTATCCATTCATTCACATAATACCACAGTAAGATTATTCCCAATCATAAGCAACACTATAAAATTAAAGTAAGGTAGTAGTACTATTATGTGTGATGATCTCAGTCACAGTGAAACTATTTAAGGTAAGGTAGGTTATACAGACTATTCTTATCTACATGCTTCCAATTATGTGTCATAATGATCTTGGTCTCAATCAACGCATAACTAAGGTAAGTTATGTTACAAAAGTGTATGGTAACATACTGCCGTCATTTCCTAAAAGGCAGCCTTCAGACAAAACACCGAAAATGAGTTATTTATACCACTGTGCTCAGTAAAAAAATACGCGTCGACCTATGTAATCCATTTTTCTCTAACTTATGTAGTTTCAGAGATATTTTTTAGTCAATAGCAGTCAACTGCAAAATTATTAGTGCAAAATTCATTAGAAAGCAGTCTTCTAACATTAATTCACTAAAAAGCAGTCAATGGCCCTTGACTGCTACGTATTTGAGAATATTATTTGTCAAAAATTATTTAAAAAGCAGTGTTCTGCAAACTGCTTTTATACGAAGTATAACTTGACAAATTTGCTTCAGAATAATTCGCTAAAAAGCAGTTTTTGGGTCATAATTTCTTAAAAAGCAGTCAAGTGATGTTGACTGCTTTCTAAAGAATTATTCAATCATTTTATTTGCTTCTGTACTTTGAAGAAGGCAGTTAACTTCCCGTTAAAAAATATTCATTCCAATTTTATCGGACTCGTCGGACACTAAAAAGCAGTCTTCTCGCAATAATTTGCTAAAAAGCAGCCATGTTTTCTCGCGCTATCACTATTTTACGTGGATTTTGTATGGCCAGTGTGCCTGAGTGTGCCGTCAGACTCGAGCAACGACGGCCGTGGAGATTTGGGTGGCAACCGTTTTCGCGCCAAAATTACGCGAGCGCGCCAACATTTAAGGTAAGTAAGCGATTCATCATACATTTGAACATAGGTACAGGTGGGATAATCCTACAATGTCGTAACAGATGTTTACCAGGTACAAATAAATTCACCAAAGCTGGCACGAATGAAATGTAATTTTGACATCCACAAGAATCTATATACTTTCTGTCACTCGATCCATTCGTGCCAGCTTTATGTGCCGTTATCTGGGTAAAAAGAGACCTTATCATCGATGGCGCTTACGTCTTGCGGCGTTGTATTTTTATACGAAGTAATGAACACAACGCCATAAGCGCCATTGTGATTCCATCGCCATTCTCTTTACTGAAATAACGTCTCATATAATTTTACAAGCTTTTATTTAGTTTTACCGTCTCGTTGTTTGTAATCAAATCTTGCAAGTTACATTTGACCCGCTTCCCGGTTTCCGATTAAAGGCCTTATCACACTTGCGATTTACAATTTGAAAGAGAAGCGTACGCACGGCGTGTTCGTCGCGTTGCCCATAACCAATTCGCCGCAATTACGATCGCGTAACGAATACTATTTAATATAATTGATCTCAAGTGCGTTTTTGAAGTGCTAGTTGTTAAAAATTTGTGTTGTAAGTTATTTGGATCTCCAAATATTTTAATTGTAAGGTAGTAGAGGTATAAATTGTGACGTTATCTGGGTAAAGGGACCTTATTGTCGATGGCGCTTACATCTCCCGGCATTGTATTTGTATACGAAATTACGAACATAACGCCATAAGCAATAAAATCCCTTTATCCAAACCCATTTGAAACACAGGATGGCGTCTAGGTCGTGGAGCAAGAGTGGACAGGGTACTTCGCGTTAAACGTGAAAAGTATCTCCTAATTATGAGTTAAATTTACATTAATTGACAGTTAAGTGGGTCAAACTTATTTTTGTTGTCTTGTTTCGTACCACTCTGTCACGCTTTTAGTTGCTGTTTCGACTCAGTATATTGAAAAATCTGATACACTGATATTGAACACAAAATATCACACAGAAATTAAAAACAAAACATCATCTCATCCAAAAATCACCACTGCGTCACGTTTTTCAGGGACACAAAATAAGACAACGAAAAGAATTTTGACTCAAGTGTCAATTAACTCATAATTAGGAGTTATTTTTTGCGATTGTCTCTATAGTGGAAATTGCTAAGTATGACCATCCCTAAGTACCCTGTTCACTCTTGCTCCACGTTACACACAGCTAGCTATTCATGACGAAGTCGTACCTATTTGTGATAAAATTCGTTTAACATTTGATACTATTTTTCAAGTAATTGAAACCGTTAAGTATTAGGTAGGGTTTAAAATTTCTAAGGTAAAGTGTACAGTCGTTCCATAACTGAAAAGTTGGGACACCGGCCGTATATCGGAATAAGACATGTAAGGTGCAGTCGACGTCAATGATATAGGTACTTACGTTAAAGTGCCAGTTATATATTTGCAGGACTTTATTGTCTAGACATTAAGGTCATATCAATATATTTTTGGCACCAGAACCTTATATGTTTGTGAAGTCAACTGTACATTTTGGCTGTTTGATTTAGATTCATAATGAACTAAGAGATACAATAAGTGATACTTTTTGTGTAGGAACTTTGAGAATTTTGAGATATAATCTCTTATTGATAAATTTTATAGAATGTTGTTTAAGAGTTTTTAATAAATATTTGATATAATTAAATTTGTTTTATAAATATTAGATGTCATATACCAAAGAAAAACGACCAAGATCACCTATGTCCGAGGTGGGGATCAAACCCACGTACTCAGCTTTCGCGGCTGATGCCTGTACCCCTCGGCCACTCGGTCTTAGCAACCACCGGTCAAATTTCTCGGGTATATGCAATCCCTTACAAGGCTAGGCGCCTTGTTTTATTCATTATGTGAAGTCACTAGACTGCTCTCATTCCAAGTTTCAGAAAAAAATATTTTGGTATAACAAAATTTCTTAAAAGGCAGCTAACTGGATTTGAGAATTTATAACTGCCTTTTAGTGAATTAGTCGATGCCACTGATCGCTTTAAAATAAGCAGTTAAGTGCAATAATTTCTTAAAAGGCAGTCATTGGACTTAAACTGCCTTATTAAAAATTATTTGCTAGATTTTTTTTTTGGTAAAACTTTCTTAAAAAGCAGCTAACATAGAAAACTGCTTTCTAATGAATTATGAATGAACAACGGTCAGCAATAATTCACTAAAAGGCAGCTAATGGACTTAGACTGCCTTTTAGTGAATTATTTCTTCTTGTGTAATGGGGTCAATAATTCATACTATCATTGTTTTTTATTATAATTCAAAGAAATAGGCATAAAAGTGGTACATTTAAATGACAAAAGTTAAAAAAAAAACTATTCCTAACAGCATACAATCGTCACTGGGTAAATTACTTACACACACAGTCTAATTAATGAAAAAAAATCAAAATAAAGACTGCTTTTGCGATTTTCTCAAAAGTGAGTTTTGTCAGAAGACTGCCTTTTAGGAAATGACGGCAGCATACAGTGTTAGAGAAACGATTCGTCTATAAATGCTACCTATTAGGTATGTGTCATGATCATAGTCTCGGTTATAACTCATAACTAAGGTAAGGTAGGTTACAAAGGTGAACTTACAGCGTTAGAAAAATTATTATTATCCAGCTTGAAGTGATGCGTTATAAAATCGACCTATGTTAACCTTTTTGACCGCCACAGTCGGATAATAGACGACGATGGAAAATCGTGACAACGACGCCAATGACCAACAGCTACTCCAATGCAGTATAAACGTACACGGGGCGCCGTAAAGTACAATTTCGCTTAAAAATCACGATTGCCTGGCGTCAGTGTCACGACATATCGTTTTGCCTCTAGACTATCAAAATGTTAAAACTAAGGTAAGGTAGGTTATGAAAGTGAACTTACCACACGGCGTTAGAGAAAGGATTCTTGTCAATATGCTTCAGATTATGTGTCATGAATTCGCCCCAAGTTATCCTGTTCTCCACGGAACTGACGTAGTTGAAGATGGGTGGTTCTGGAGGTGGTGATCTGTACAATGAAAATAGTTAGAAGTAGAAGGGAAAATAGGGGGGGGAAGGCTAAATATTTAATTATTAATATAAATGTTTCGATATATTACATGGTGTCAGCGGACAGCGTCTTTCTCGGGCGGATTTTTATTTTGTTGTAGGTTTTTTCAAATTTTCCAAAATTGGATTTTTTTATATTTTTTCTACTCAGAATCGCGAGCTCTTTCGTTCCTCATTAGCAGAAAAAAAGTGTTCCGAAAATTCATTTTTTTTGTCTTCCACTGAGTTACGGTTGAAGAAAGTGTATGAAAAATAGTAGCTCAATGGAATTTATGTTTTGGGACACGTTTATTTCTATCTGGATCGAAAAAGCTCGGGATTCTGAGAAGAAAAAAATGTTTAAAAGTCCAAATTAGGAAAATATAAAAATCCGCCCAAATACAGTTGCATCAAAAATACAATTATTTACATGCACTCTATTTACCTCCTAATGCGTCCATACGCATAGGTGATGATGATGATGATGACATGCACTCTAAAGTAACATACAAGTTGCAGACCATCCTTTAAATAACAGAAACACACTCGAAAATTTCCCAGAAATTTCATGAGAATTTAATAGTAACTTCATGCACTGTTATATGTTGCTAGCAAGCAAACGCAGTGCCCTTCCGAAGGTAAGCGGTAACCGTAACCTATAGACGCCCTGATTGGAGAAACAGTAAGTTTACAACTGTAGCGTCAATGTGGTGAAATAGGGGCCTGGGTGCTTAGCCAAGTTGCCAATCGCTAACGCTTAATCGTCAATCGTAAACGAAAGGCAGCTAACTGTCTTTGTCGCACTGATTTGAAAGAGTGACAGAGAAGGAAAACTACGATACCCTACTAAGCGCAAGCGATTGGCAACTTGGCTAAGCATCCTGACCTCATGGTATGGTTACATACCGTTTGTAAGTTTTGTGAACGTTGGCAGCGGCGACCATTAGACAGTTGACCGTCATGTCTACGGGAACGATGTCTGCTGTGACAGATTCATCACATTGCAGCGTCCGAAGAATTCCCGTTACTGGAAGAGAAGAATTATTGTGTTATTATCAGAGATCAGCACCACTCTTGCCACACGGCGGTATTTCGTGTAAAAAAACGGACATGACTGATAATTATTTTTTTATTTAACTCTATTGTATTACACATACTCGAACATATTTCATTTCGACGCTCCGAAGGGTGCGCGGTAGCCGCCGCAGTCTCCTGGCCGTTGTTGCTGGGAGATGGGACAGTGCCCTAGTCAGGCACTGGACCTCTCAACATCTTAGCTTAAGTCCTAACATAGTTATTTATGGCACTATAATAGTTACAATAATTGTAACTAACACCATAATTATGGATTTAATTGTCCGAAATAAAGGATATTTATTTATATATTTTTTTATTTAGGTATATTTTTTTAAACTAAAACATGACATAATAAATACAGTGTATTTTAAAGTTACTATAGTGTGGTTCCTACACAGTGTGGCAGGACTGGAGTGGTGCCGATCACTGGTTATTATGAAGGTTTGTCAAGCAATCGACTCGTGCTTGACTGATGCAATTTGAATTTGGAAGTTCAACATTCAAAATTGTCTATGAATGGTGAACTTGCACTTCTGACAGATCTCAGCAAGAAAGCAATGTTTTATGTACAGTCGAGTGCATTCGTCGAGTGAATTGGCTTGTATTCAAAATGTATAAATAATTGATTATTTTAATTATTAGTTTCTAATGATTGATTCGAATTTAATTTGCATGCATGTTACATCTCAACCAGCATCTTCCGAAGCAAGGAAAATTGTATTAGTTTGAAGTGGAAACTGTTTTGGCGTATGTTATAATTACTCTGTTTACCCTATACCCTATTTGTATTATTAAGTGCTGTATGTTTCCCAAATAAATAAATTAAAAAAAATTAAAAATTAAATTAATATACAGGGTGGTCCAAACCTTGACGTCAAAATTTTTTTTTTAGTTTCCCTACGTCATGTGCTATCAGAATATACCCCATGTATGTTAGCCGATTTTTTGTAGTTTTCTAGTTATGATTTTTTGAAATTTTTTTTTGAGAAATTCTGGAATGAAGAAATTTATTGATAAAAAAAAACTGTTGGGTTTTTTTAATATTTTCTTTTTTTAAAAGTATTACAACAAATAAAGCATTTACTGACAAAAAAATTTGCGTCCTCACTTTGATACAAGTAGGATAAAAAATAAAACATTCAAAATTTTACGTTTAAAACGCACCAAAATAGCATTAATGTACGTAAATAAAAAAAATAAAACATATCTCAAGGATTTTTGGTAATGTAAAGACTGCCCTAGACCTTAAACCTTCGTAAAAGCAAAAAAAAAGTTATACTTAATGATGAGGATTTTTCGGAGTAGTCGGTCAAATAGTTCGATCTAATCTTTGACCGTCTTACTGAGTTGTGTTATTTTTGTCAGTCCGAAGGGAAATATTCATATTTGTTATATTTCGCAATTATTTTTCCATAAAAACTGGACTAATCGAAGATAGTTATACATTGTTATTGGTGAATACAAAAATCCATGTGTTTTAAAGTGCCAAATGAGTGAAATCAGTTGTTAAATATCATTTAACTGCACGGTAATCAAACGGGTAGAACTTAACTACGGTAAACTCTGCAAGCGAAACTCGCGGTTCAGTGGAGCCGATAACAGCGATTATCCTATGCGCTCGCTGCGCGCGCGTCATCGGCCTTATCGCTGTGCCGTGCGGAGATTAGTTCAGTACAGACTGGTCACTTGCTGTCGATTCCTCTGTGCGGATAAATCAGTGAGGGATTCAATATGAAGTGCCTAGGATGTCTAGATGTAACAAATCGGAATGACTTTCTCAGCTGTAATTCATGTAAGGCTACCTACTGTCTCAAATGTTTGGGTTTAAATTCAAATCAATTGTCAAAAATATCCCAGAAGGATCTGGCCTCTGTTGGTTGCCCGTCGTGTAGTAATGTCACAAATCGCAGGAAAAATACCGATGAGACTCCGACTCGCCGTGGGCCCTCATTTATACTGCGCGATGAAAATTTGCATGGTGCTAGTACGCCTGGGCCTACTTCTCCAGTCAGCGTAGATATATCCTCGCCGCCACTTACTCTTGAGACAATCAGTGCCCTTCTTGACAAAAAATTGTCACCTTCTTCTGTCTACATGATGAACTTGAGAAAGGTATTGAAAGAAGACATTAAGCTGATGATCACTTCTGAGATGGAAATTGTTTCTCGAACATTAAAGGAAGAATTTACTGCTACCACAGATTTTATCGGTGCCGAACAAGAGGATTTAAAAACAAGTATTATCGAAAAAGGCAATAAAATTAAGGATCTGGAGCAGGAGCAAGCTAAACTGGTATCACAGATAAGTGTTCTGAGTAGCCGTCTTGCGTCAGTCGAGAATATTTCACGCAGCCGTAATCTCGAAATTCAAGCCGTTCCTGAAAGCCGAACTGAAAATGTCCTTACGCTGTTAAAGTCTTTGTGTCAGGTCATCAATAATCCCATTTTAGATTCAGACGTCCATGCTTGTCGAAGAGTTGCAAAATTCAATACGTCATCGGAGCGGCCTCGTAACATCTTGGTGACTCTTTCCTCGCCACGCTTACGCGACGACCTGATCTCTGCTGTGCACCGCTACAACAAAACACACCCGAACGACCTGTTGAAATCGAGCCACCTGGGCTTGACTGGTGAGTCGCGGAGGATATTCGTGTCGGAACACCTCTCCCCTGAACTCAAGAATCTGCACGCGGCCTCTAGGAAGGCGGCGATGGAGCTGGGCTTCAAATATGTATGGGTGAGGTACGGCCGTATTTACATACGGAAAGACGACAATGCTAGTGCGTTACACATTAAATCTATGGACTCTATCACCAAATTAAAATAATTTTATGCATTTTTTTTTATGTCATACGCAGAATTTGGTCTTTATATTTAATTGTTTCCCATTTCAAAATTATGGTACTAGTTTATTATCAGAATGTTAATAGATTTCGCTCAAAACTAAATGATTTCTCATTGAATGTTCTGAATTTCGATTATGATATCATATGTCTCACGGAAACGAATCTAAATGACAGCGTGTTCGATAGTGAGATCTTTGATCAGCGCTACAATGTGTTTCGTAGGGATCGATGTCTTTTGTCTTCTCATAAAAAAGATGGTGGCGGCGTACTTGTGGCGGTGAAGAAACAGCTGGATGTGGTTCGTCAGTACCGATGGGATGGTAACTCAGAGGATATTTGGATTACTATTAAATCTAGCAATCAGAGTGATCCAGCGCTTAATTTATGTGTTTGCTATCTACCGCCTGATTTACCGTTTTCGGAACTGGAATCATTTTACTTGAATTGCCAAAACATTATGTTGAACCAGAGAGAGCTTTGTGAATTTATAATCGTTGGTGATTTTAACGCCCCTAACATTACTTGGTCTAAGTCTTCCTTTTCCGCAATGCTTACACCCAATAATCCACAGGATCGTAAATCTGACATATTGCTTGAAACACTATCACTTGGCAATTTAAATCAGTTCAACAATATACCTAACCAAAATAATAGATATTTAGACCTTGTTTTGTGTACCTTGCCTTCAGTACGGGTATGCAGTGCGCAGCCTCTTAGCAGAGCAGACGTCCATCACCCCCCTATTTCTATTGACGTAAAAATTTCTTTTTCTACCAAGTCTCTTAAAAATAATGGTGTAATTAAACTAAATTTCAATAAGTCCGACATAGAAAAAATTAAATCTGAACTTAACGACATTGATTGGGAGCATGTTCTCTCTATGGAAGACGTTAATAACTGTGTTGATGAATTTTACAAAATTTTGAATAGCATTGTTAAGAAACATACTCCAGTGAGTAACAAAAAATCCGATATGTATCCGTATTGGTTCAATAATGCAACTATTAGATGTTTGAAGGAGAAAAATAAATACCATAAACTATTTAAAATGTATGGCAACCCCAGAGATTACGATGTGTTTTCACGACTGCGGACTAGAAGTAAAATACTTATAAACGAATGCTATAAAAAAATGGTGAAGTCCACTGAAGACTCCTTACGGGTAAATGTTAAAGGTTTCTGGCGATTTGTCAGCTCTAAAAAGGGTCATGCAGTTATTCCAGAAACAATGTCTTGTAATGGATCTGAAAGTTCAAACGGGAATGGTATCTGTGAGCTTTTCGCCGAATATTTTGGGTCGGTATTTGAAAAGCCTTCACCTATGGGTGACAGTTCTTGCATTACTCCACGGGATTCGGTTTTATGCTCTGTGAGGCTTATTGAGGAAAATGTTGCTAATGCTATCAAACGGTTAGATAGCTCGAAGGGTGCCGGTGAAGATGGTTTTCCTGCTTCGTTTGTAAAAATCTGTTGGAAGGAACTCAGTGCTCCACTGTGCCTTATTTATAATAAGTCATTAATTTGTGGAGTATTCCCTCTAAAATGGAAAATTGCGCATGTTGTACCCGTATTCAAGTCAGGGGATAAATCTCGATGTGAAAATTATAGGCCAATTAGTATCATTTCCTGTTTTGCAAAGGTGTTTGAATCGTTGGTGTATGATTATATTTATGGACACGTCAAGTCAGTTATTTCAGAAAACCAACATGGTTTTGTCAAAAATAGATCTGTTGTAAGTAACTTGCTCACATATAAAAATTATCTGTGTAATGCGTTTGCATCTAGGGGCCAAGTTGACGCCGTTTACACAGATTTTTCGAAGGCTTTCGATAAGGTAGATCACTTGCTCTTATGTCGAAAGTTATCGCTTTATGGAATACACGGGTCACTGTATCGGTGGGTTTGCTCGTATCTGTGTAATCGTAGTCAACTTATAACTGTCAAAGGTTTTAGATCGTCTCCTAAGCCTATCACTTCAGGCGTACCGCAGGGCTCTCATCTGGGGCCATTGTTTTTCATATTATTTATAAATGACCTAGTAAATCGTCTGTCCTGTCCATGTTTATTGTATGCTGACGACTTGAAAGTATTTTCAACTGTGGGAGGCTTGGAAGATTGTCTGAAATTACAAACAGATATAGAAATAATTCAGGAGTGGTGCCTTGAAAATCGAATGTGTCTTAATGTTGGGAAATGTTTCATAATATCCTTTACTAGTAAATGCAACCCTATAAATTATTCTTATAAATTGTCTTCTCATGTATTAGAGAGGAAATGCTCTGCAAAAGACTTAGGTATTATTTTTGATAGCCAGCTTTCTTTTCGACAGCACTACGAACACATAGTTAATAAAAGTAACAGGCTTCTAGGATTTCTGATACGCATTACTGTGAACTTTAAGGACCCAAAAAGTATGCTGTTATTGTATAACAGTTTGGTGCGCAGCATTTTAGAATATGGTTCTGTTATCTGGTCACCTTTTTATGCTGTACACTCGAATAAAATTGAGAACGTACAAAGAAGATTTCTTAGGTATTTATGTTTTCGTTGTCATTATGGCAGGTCTATTTCGGGTTATAGTCAGCGTTTGGCAAAGTTTAATGTTACTTCACTGCAGGTGAGACGTAAGCAATCTGACCTCACTTATTTATATAAAATTATCCACTCTCATATAGATTCCCCTTATTTATTGTCACTTTTGAACATCAACATAGTTTACAGGATACGTTCCCCCAATATTTTTTCTTTGGCTGTATATAGAAATAACATTTCATATTACAATCCTATCGTTCGCATGTGTCGGGAGTTCAATGAATTAGTTCGAGCTTGTAATGATCTTGATATATATGTTTCCAGAATTTCTGAATTTAAGAGAAATGTGTATTTGGCAACAAATAATAATTGTAACTAACTTTAATTTTGTTTTTAAGTAACTAAAAATAATATTGTAGTCTTTGTCTTTGTTTGTATGTATATATATGTAGATATCTCTATGTAATGCATATATGCGCATATAAGCATACATAAGTGTATATGTTTTCTAAATTATAACTCATATCATAGCCATGTTGTGTACATATTCTTTTGGACTGTAATCTGGCTTTAAGTGTCTAATTGTATGTATTTCTTGTTCAAATGGATTACTGTCTGTTTTATGTACCTTTTAAATAAAATAAAATAAATAAATAAAATAAATAAACTTAAAAAAAAAATCAAAATTTTTAATTTCAAAATAAAGTGAAATTTCGTCGGTTTTGTTGTTCTTATCAATAAACAAATACAGAAAATACCACGAAAGCTCAATTTGTGTAGTTATTCAAGTCATTTTTTACTACTTTAAAATTTTAAGCTTTTTAAGTTTATTTGACCGACTACTCCGAAAAATCCTCATCAGTAAGTATCACTTTTTTTTTGCTTTTACGAAGGCTCAAGGTCTAGGGTGGTCTTTAGAATACGAAAATTCCTTGGGATATGTTTTATTTTTTTATTTACGTACATTAATGCTATTTTGATGCGTTTTGGTGTAAAATTTTGAATTTTGTATTTTTTTATCCTACTTGTATCAAAGTGAGGACGCTAATTTATTTGTCAGTAAATGTTTTATTTGTAGTAATACTTTTACAAAAAAAAAACTAGTTAAAAAACCCAATAGTTTTTTTTATCAATAAATTTCTTCATTCCAGAATTTCTCAAAAAAAAATTTTCAAAAATTCATAACTCGATAACTACAAAAAATCGGCTAACATACATGGGGTATATTCTGATAGCTCATGACGTGAGGATTCTAAAAAAAATTTTTTGACGTCAAGGTTTGGACCACCCTGTATAGACACATTTGTAAGGGATCAGTATGGAGAAGTGTATATAATATATTAATGCCCTTGACTGTATGTGTTTAAATATAAATAAATAGTGTTGATCGAGTAAAGTTGTGCTGTTATTCCGTTTCCAGGATACACACATCTGTTTTTAAAATTTTGAAAAAAAAAAGGCGAGTTTTTTAGTAGTAAATAAGTTTTACTGGTGGGCACCAAAATTATGTTCGTTATCCTTGCACCCTAGTTTCGATCATGGAGAAATAATATTGAGTTCGAATATTATTTATATTTCCACCGTGGCCTGCCGATTTACAAGAAATCAAATTACCCTATAAGTTTCTTACCAGCGCCATTTTTTTTAAAGTTCCCCCAAAGTCCCCTGTCAAAGGCAAAACTTGATTTCCCCCCACTTTTTTGGGTTTAAAGCTTTTAGGGCTGAATTTTCAATCACCAAATTAATCTATCGGTTAGATAAAATTATCTCCATCTTTTTCTCAATTCATCAGTCAAAAAAGGACAGTGCTAACATTTGTGATAGGTACTGTTAAACTGAAGATTGAAATATCAGTCCTTAATATTGATGACCACTTAGAATCGTGATATCTCGTGTCAAGAAATAGCAGATGTACTCACCAGCTCCTATAGCCACTCCTGTAGGACCATACATGTTGTCCAGCCAGCATATTAACGGCTCTTTTGCTGTTGACGTCACTGAAAACAAAAGGAAATAACAACCAAAATACATATTTTTAGTACAGATGGTGTGTTTTTTAGGCTCTAGTGGGAGAAGTGTGTCATTTACGTCAGGTCCAAAACTTTGGAGGGCCATCTGTACTAAAAAACGTCGTACGAGATACGTGCATAAACGAAATTCGTAACTCGTGTCGATTTAAAACACTCCCTATCGGTCGTGTTTTAAAACATTGCCACTCATTTTAATACACGAGGTGAATGAACCAATTGTCGGGAGACTCCACAATTTAAGTTACCTTGAGTATATGCGGTAAAGGATGGCACCTGGCGAAAGGGATGCCTATATATACAGATTGATTTTTTATTCACCGTTAAAATATTATAGGCTTAATTGGCTATGTAAAGTTTTCTGAAGGTATGAATATTATATTTTACCTGATTTCCAATGTTAACAATATATAAGGCAATAAAAATAAAAGAGAAAACCTTACGACGACGGCTATCAGGGAAAAATATAATATTCATAACTTCAGAAAACTTTACATAGCCAATTCTGAGGTATTCGTACACCCCAACTCTTCCCGCGGGTGTCGTAAGAGTCGACTAAGGGATTGAAGTGTCACTGACCATTCTTTGATTTGATTGATGATCGAGAAACAGCGTCTTCATAGTGGTCACATTACTGCGATTATCAATCCGCTTGCCCAGCGTGGTGATTATGGGCATTTACCTCCTCTAATGCGTCTATACGCATTGTTGATAGGAGAGGCCTACATCCAGGCTGGATGTAGGGATGATCCAGCAGTCTTTTCGTCCGACATGTTACCTCAGTGCCTTAAGACGAAAGTCTACAATCAATGTGTGTTACCAGTGATGACTTACGGCGCCGGAACGTGGTCCTTCACCATCGGCCTCATCTCTAAACTCAGAGTCGCTCAACGACCTATGGAGAGGGCTATGCTCGGCGTTTCAGAAATGAGATCCGTAGGCGAACTAAAGTTACTGACATAGCCCTCCGGATTAGTACGCCGAAGTGGCAATGGGCCGGCCACATTCGATGGGGTCCAAAAGTGCTCGAGTGGAGACCATGGCTAGGCAAACGCAGCGTAGGACGTCCACCCACAAGATGGATAGACGAGCTTATGAAAGTCGCCGGGACACGCTGGATGCAGGTCGCATCTAACCGGTACATGTGGAAGTCCAGAGGGGCCTATGTTCAGCAGTGGACGTCTTATGGCTGAGATGATGATGATGATGATGACATACAGCAGTGGACTGAGATAGGCCGATGATATCTACGGTAAACATTTCGGCAAAGCTCACCTATGGCAGGCCTGAAGATTCCAAGCGGCAGGTCTCCAACGTTCTTCCGTAGCTCCTTCTCCGCCAGCGCTTTGGTGAATGTGTACGTGTTAGGCCAGGGGCCTAGGATACTGAAAAAAAAGAATGATTAACACACTTTCACAAAAATGCTCTTTTTTGGTTGCTTAGCTTGTCCAGGTTCGTTTCTGGGAACTTTATAAGTAGTAGTACTGTACAGTCAAGGGCAATTAATATATATGCACTTCTCCATACTGATCCCTTACAAATGTGTCTATATATTAATGCACTCGACTGTACATATCACACACAGACCACATTTATCCACAAACAGATTCAAGCTAGAATGCTGCTTAATCAAATCATACTATGACTATTAAGAACGTTTAACTATTATGGATGTGGTGGTGAAATATGACACTTACTGTCCAGAGTGCTTAGACAAGTTGCCAATCGCTAACGCTTAATCGTTAATTGTAAACGACAGGCAGCTGACTGTCTTTGTCGCACTAATATGAAAGAGTGACAAAGAGGGAAAACTACGTTACGCTACTAAGCGTTAGCGATTGGCAACTTGGCTAAGCATGAGAACCTTGACTTAAGACAGTTTTCAGGTTGAGTAAATGGCAACTACTTACGTAGGTAACACTTGGTTGATCTGTTCGTCTGTCACTTTGTCTATAACTGTCTCCAGCTGAATACCACTGGCTTAGAACCTCACCTATACATTCGAAGTGGATTAGGTGGAAACTACTTACGTGGTAACACTTGGTAAATCTGATCATATGTCAATTTGTCTATCAATGTTTCCAGGTGAATACAATTGGATAGACGGGAACGGTAGAGAGGAGAGGGTAGGCCCTAAGCTGGACAACTTCCAGATGGAGTAAGTGAAACTACTTACGTAGGTAACATTTGGTTGATCCGTTCGTCTGTCAGTTTGTCTATAACTGTCTCCAGATGATCGCAGCTAGCTTTACAGGGGTAAGACCTCTTCTGAAATTTCCAGGTGGAGTAGATGGTAATGTTTACTTACGTAGGTAGCGTTCAATTGATTTGTTCGTCTCCCAGTTCTGCCTGCCATTCTACAGATGAAGTAGGTAGGAATAGGAACTACTTACGTAGGTAACATTTGGTTGATCTGTTCATATGTCAGTTTGTCTATAACTGTCTCCAGATGGTCGCAGCTGGCTTCACAGGGGTAGAACCTCGACTTAGGACCGTTTACAGATGAAGTAGATAGGAATTACTTACGTAGGTAACATTTGGTTGATCTGTTCGTCTGTCAGTTTGTCTATAACTGTCTCCAGATAGTCGCAGCTGGCTTCACAGGGATAGAATCTCTCCTGAACAGCTTCTAGGTGGGAGTTGGAGTATGCTGTTGAGACGTGCATGAAGACCTGGAATTAATCATAAGATCATAACTATTAGATGTATGTGGCCGTGTGGTGACAGCCGTAAGAATACATTTATCACCACCCCAACTCTTCCTGCGGGTGTTGTAATAGTCGACTAAGGTATTTAAAGTGTCACTGATCATGTATTTGCGTCTATGCGCTGCCTACCCTGGGGACTTAGATGGATTGCCTCTATCTATGCCAGTAATTACACCGGCTATCTTACCCCCAAACCGAAACACAGCAGTGCAAACACTGCTATTTAGCGGCAGGTTAACGGGTAAGACGGTGGTAGCTATCCGGGCGCAACCTGCACGAGATCCTACCACCAGCAAAAAGCAGCTAGAAAAGTATCTATACCATTCAGTTGAAAGTTAAAAAAAGATAAACAATTATGGCTGACTTTCCATAGGATTTGACGTCTTTGACACATATCGTAAAACACGTTCGCAGATATATTTTTACGCTTTTTTTTTATACCACGTCGCGTCGGTGGCAAACAAGCATACGGCCCGACTGATGGAAAGCAGTCACCGTAGCCTATGGGCGCCTGCAACCCCCAGGGGTGTCACATGCGCGTTGCCGACCCAATAAGAACTTGTACACTCCTCTTTTGAAGAACCCCATACTGTAGTCCAACGGGAAAACCTCGGCAGGGAGCTCATTCCACAGACGGACCACGTTACTACTAATAAATAATTTATATCAATCATTTTAACAAAAACATTATGTAAAGTTCAGGTTTAAGATTTTAAGTTGGTGATAAAACCAAGATTACAAATACAAATAATTTATTCGTGGCAAATATAACAACAAACATGACAAGACAAAACAAAACAGACAAATTCAGCATTTAATATTATATTTACCACGAAAGATTGCATTCTGAAAGTGCGT
>JALPQI010018107.1:0-29826 GCA_025490895.1 Thaumatotibia leucotreta
GGCCAGAATATAGTTTGCTTATGTACCTTTGTCATATCAAAATAATTATGTTTTTGCTATTATTTCACACATTGACATACTATTGCGTATGATTGATGTAAGTTTTGTAAATAAGAATATTGTACATGAAATGGTGTAAGTATAAAATATAAGTATTGTTGTGTTTACAGTGTAGTTTTATTTGACATCTTGCAATTAGTGCTGTTTTATTCCCACCTGTTACCTCCAGATTGTCACCAATGGTGACAACCGGGACTTTTTCCATTCCTCTTTATTAACGTAGAAAATAAATAATTATTACACAAATCGACCTAGTCCCACGGTAAGCTCAATTAAGGCTTGTG
Organism: Thaumatotibia leucotreta; assembly: GCA_025490895.1. Classification (NCBI taxonomy): domain Eukaryota; kingdom Metazoa; phylum Arthropoda; class Insecta; order Lepidoptera; family Tortricidae; genus Thaumatotibia; species Thaumatotibia leucotreta. Next base: position 345 of record JALPQI010018107.1, read on the forward strand.
ATGTAGGTACCAGACGACGATATATACAGGGTGAGCATTTCAAATGGGTCAGTGGGGAGGTTTTGGAAACCATAACAGATAGCAAAATCTTGTGTTAGGAACCATGGCTTCGATTTTAGTAAAAAGAAAAACTGCATTCATACATTTACAAAAATACGTGTGCTCTATCCGGGAAACGAACCTTGATTTTTTGAAAAATAATCTAAAACAGAAACCATGATTCCTACGAACCGATTTCGCTATCTCTCATAGTTTGGAACTTCTCCTTACAAATTCAAACTGCCGGCGGCGGCAATGAAGTATTGAAAAATAAAACTTCATTGTTAGAAAACAATGCATTTTATTAGTTTTACATATTATGTTTCTTAGTTGCATTTACTATTTAAGAGCTACACAACCGATATCCAATGAAAAAACATAATATTTTATTTTTCAAAAAAGCAAGGTTCGATTCCCGGATCGAGCACACGTATTTTTGTAAATGTATGAATGCAGTTTTTCTTTTAACTAAAATCGAAGCCATGGTTCCTAAGACAAGATTTCGCTATCTGTTATGGTTTCCAAAACCTCCCCACTGACCCATTTGAAATGCTCACCCTGTATGTATAATAGATAGAAACATATAGCACTTTAAATACATAGACAGCCATGACCAAGGAACAAATATTTATGATAATAAATACACAAATAATGCCCTCGCCGGGATTCGAACCCGGAACCTCCAGCTTCGTAGATAGGGTCACTACCAACTAGGCTACGGAGGCTGACAAAGTTTAGCTGTGCGAGGCAGGAGACGTTTATGAATAAGGGGGTGGGCCTGTCATCATCATCATCATCATCTCAGCCATAAGACGTCCACTGCTGAACATAGGCCTCCCCTCTGAACCTCCACATGCACCGGTTAGATGCGACCTGCATCCAGCGTGGGCCTGTACGAGCAATAAAACTAATCTACGTTTATAATATCGTTTATTTCCGAAATTGCTTTCCTTGTTTATTCTAACGCATATATTATTACATTTATTATCAATTTAACAAGACCACAGTCCCCAGCAGATAAGAAATCAGTTTTGACAAATGTATCTTGTAATACGTATTTCCTAACCTAAGGGCTTGTCCATTAATCACGTCATACGATTTTGGCCTGTTTTAGACCCCCCCCACCCCCCATGGTGATATTTTCTGGACCCCCATCCCCCCCCTAGCCAATATGACGTGTAATTTTTTGCCAACTGAAGTAGGTAGTATCTAGATTCTACTCTTTTCCATAAGAGCCTGTTCACATGATTCCTATACAAACTCGCATCGCCGCGATATCGCCGCGTGCGAGTTTGTATAGGATTCGCCACGATATCGCCGAAAAGAATCGCTAGTGTGAACAGACTGTTACACTTGAATTGACGTCCTTTTTTCCAACTACGAGGTAAATAAAGAATATGTATAAAGAAATGTTCGCGATCTTTTCAAACTTAGTGTTTAAAAAGTGTTTTATAAAAAAGTAAATTTTTTTTCTGGCTATAATGCTGTTCAGCAGATTCGAGAGTAACAAAACATTACGCGTGATTTGTCCGATGACCCTCCCTCCCCTATGGTGATACTTAGTGATTTTTCCTTGGATTAATTAATCTATTGACTGTAAATCTCTGCACTTAAACTTTGAATATACAGGGTGGAAAGGGACGACGTTCCTTCCCGCTACCGACCGAGTCTACCAACCATTACGATGAACTTTCAGTATGGGACCAACATCGAAAGCGTACATGGAAAATTGACTTTTCCATACTATTGAACTCTAACTTATTACTCACTTTGTATGACGGGTTTATTTTTTTTTTAAATATTTCGATGTTGGTCCCATACTGAAAGTTCATCGTAATGGTTGGTAGACTCGGTCGGTAGCGGGAAAGATCGTCGTTCCGTTCCACCCTGTATGAATATAAAACTATGAATTTATCCTAGATTGACGTATACACTGTTGTGTCAACAGGACTTTCGAATCCCATTCTAATCAAGGTTTGACAATACCACGATTTACTAATGCGATTCAGTTTAGGACCTAAACTGAATCGCGATGTGTCAGTTCCATAGAATTGGTGTCAAAATCTGACAAGCAGAACCTAAACTGAAACGCATTTAAGAGATCATGGTAGCTTCCCTGTATCTTCTTAGGCACTGGTCTCACCGCGAGCTACTAAGCTATGAACTATCGGCTATAAACACGAACAAAAGATACGCACTCGCGTGTAAATAAAAGAGACACGGCGATACTTGCCCAGCTATCAGCTATCACCGCCGGGCGAGTATCGCTGTGTCTCTTTTATTTACACGCGAGTGCGTATCTTTTGTTCGTGTTTATAGCCGATAGTTCATAGCTTACTAGCTCGCGGTGAGACCAGTGCCTTAGTGGGTGAATCAACTTTTTTCTGTCTGTTGCCATGGTTACGGTCGCCTGAGAAACGCTCGTTTTATGCGAAATTAAGCTACTTAAACTATGCAAACATACATTTTTACTTAATGGGCCACCTACGGACATTAGTGAATGTGAATTTTGCATAAAACCAGCGTGACTAAGGCTACCGTAACCATGGCAATAACAGACAGAAAAAAGTTGATTCCCCCACCTGAACTATTTATTATACGTGTCAAAAAGGCTATCACGAACGTAAAGTAGAGACGATGTGGATTCGCAGCTACTATAATTCATATTGCTACTACAATTTACAATGACTTATATACTACTTAGAGTTACGCTTATAAGATATTTGAGATCAATTCTTACTCTAAATCCAATGCCGGAAATGTATGGAATATTAGACTTATTTATCTTTCTCGAATCGGATTTCGATCCCATACCTACTAAAAGTTCATCAATACGATTTTGGAAAGCTCTAAAATTTGAACGGTTAAGAAAAAAACTTCCTCTAAGTACGGCAAATAGCGACAACAGATAACAATAATTGTCTTATCTAAACAATACCTATGTTAAATCACATTGTCAAATTAAGATTAACATTTGAAAGCGCCTTACAAGCCCACTTGGAAAATAAAGGACTATGCGTTGAAATGGACCAAAACCCAACAGCTGGGAGTAGTGTCATTAAAAAGGTCTCCTTACGTACTTTATTTCATTCTACCTATAGGTGCAAAGTTGAATTTCATTAGATACTTTTATATGAGTAGGTAAGGCGTTCTGCGGGTAGGTACTCCCTAAGTAAATCACCGTCGTTCACACACCAATCATCATAGTATTTACTCTGATGAAAATACAAATATCTCCGTTTTGCAATGGAATTGAACATTGGGCCCATAGAGTGAAATGAAATAAATGTAAATACCTCTTTAATGACACCACTTTTAGCTCTGTTGGTTTTTGGTCCACTCTCCATACAAATCTGCTCATGGGCCTTTATTTTATTTTAAAAGTGCACTTTTTCCGTCGTAAAGTGCTATTTCCCTGATTAAAAAGGTCAATCACTTTTTTGTATTTGTTGTTACCTACTCTGCCACGTCTCAGACGACAACAGTTGAATAGTTAGCTAGACTATATTCTATACTACACAGTGTGTCCCAGAGAGAAACCAGTTTCTTGGGACACACTGTATAAGTCATACTGAACAACTTTTACTATGGGACCAACAAGGAAACCGCGAAAAAAATTTAGACCTTTTCATACATCTTGGTTGCGTCTCCATAGGGCGCCAGGGTAAATATCTGAGCGTTTCAACCGCCTAATTTTGGTGGCATCATTTTTGTCGAAGTTTCTATTCGTTACAATGTACAACGTGCTACTTTGTCATTTGAAGGAGGCACGGTACCTTGCAAATGACGAAGTATAACATTGAGATGTTTAGAAACTTAGGCAAAAATTATGCCACCAAAATTAGCCGGTTGGAACGCTCAGATATTCACCCGCCAGTCTCTTCTTCTTTTGACACACTGTATAGTAGTCTTAGGACTGATTTTTCAATTGCCAGTTAACAGTATCTGTCAGATAAACGCTAGCTCTATCCTGTTTTGACTGATGACTTTAGAAAAGGACAGTTATAATTTTAACTAACGAATAAGTTTATCTGGCGATTGAAAAATCAGCCCTTAAGTGAATAAACTATGATCAGGGTGACCCAGGAGAACGTAAGACAACGATATACATAAAAAAATAAAAAAGTGATTGATCCAAAAAACTAATCCCATGGGAAAAATTACTTTTATTTTGATTTAGTTAACATATTACGGCAATTTCATATACCTACATACGAAAACAGTGTATTTTGAGGTTAGAAAGGATGAACAAAAAATAGTAATAATTCGATTAAGGGCTAGTTTAGTATAAATTCAGATTAGGATAAGATGAAAAAAACTTATTTCATACACACTTAAACGAATCACCACTATTTTGATTAGGTACACATAAAAATCATATAATCCATAAAATCCAGTCGCGGTATAAATATTTCGTTTCTTTATTTTTATTGAGTGTAGTGTACAATACAGTCAGCGTCTAGAATTACAACGGCTATTTTATTTTTTGGCATCAAACGCCAAACCTTAGGAACTAAATATGAAGGGTCCACGGAAAAAACATGGCCAGTGGCTAAAAAAATCAAGGCAAATTCACACCTTATTCTGTTAAGGTGCATTAAAACCAAAAGAGCATTCGCTGTTCTATCCCCCGTTCTACGAAATCAACCAATCACGTTTTGTGTAACGATCGAATTTCGTAGAGTGGGGGGTTAGAATAGCGAATGTTCGTTTGGTCTGAATGCACCTTTAAAATGTAAGAATAAGAATAAGAAAATTAATTTTAAGAATAAGAAAGTAAGGTGGTTTTTCCTTCTATAATTTGTATTGACTAGATATGTTCTTTCCGTGGACCCTTCATAACCTGAATACCTAGCTTAATTTACATGAATTTATTAAATACTTAATATTATTATGATACAGGGTGCGTCTTGAAGACGCATAAAACTAAAAGCTCGGCTTCGGAAACTTTGATACATGAAATATGATGATGATACTCGAAATAACATCACTAAAATGAAGTCATTCCTTTTTAAAATGTGAAATAAAGTTATAAGTTATAAATATTAAATGTCATATACCAAAGAAAAACGACCTAGATCACCTAACGTCCGAGGTGGGGATAGTATTAAGTAGTGTGACTACTGGGGAAAAATAAAAAGTTCAAATCAAAATATTTAGTTAATAAATAATTTGATTTGTGTTTTCACAATACGTTCTAAAGTTATAAGTATTTGGACTACGATATTTACAACTAGGTAACGAAGATATCTTTCAAAATCATATATTAATGTAAATACTAACCCTAAAATTCAGCTTGTAATAATTTTATATTGCACATGAATTCCTAATGAATAAATTTACTTTAGTAAAATTGTCTATCAGATTTTTATGACACAGGTATACTTAAACACTATTTTTTATTTTCATTTTAGACAATACCTACTCTATTTATTATGTATGTACACTGTTATAGGTATCTTATATATAATGTAATTATAATTACATTTATTATCAGTTACATTTTCACTTACTTATATACCAGGGACCGGAACCGGTATTTTCTCCATAAAAAAAGAACGGTTCTTTTTCGTTCTTCGGTATATGTATATCAGGGATCGGAACCGGTTTTTTAGAAAAACCTCGATATAGCTCAATATTTCAAAATGTGTTACGCTCTTTATGTAGTATTCAACATTTTATGTAATTATTAACATCATATTTCTCAATTACTCAATTAACAAAAAATATAAAAACCGAAGAACGAAACGAACGAACGGAATTCGAACCGTTCTTTTGTATGGAGAAAAATCGGTATCCGATCCCTGATATCATATGTTCTAAGTTAATGTGGTAATTTAAAAATAAGATATAATGTAAATAAACATAAAATATTGAGTAGTACATACAGAGCAATAAAACATTTAAAAATATTGGGCTATTCCGAGGTATTTGAAAAATACCGGTTCCAGTCCGTGACTTACACAACTATCCTAGGCTGCCTTACGTTTTTGACAAAAATAACATTTTAGAAGTACGCGTTCATTGCCCACTGCATATCTTCAAAGTGACAGCCATTTTGAAAACTTTACTACAGTATTAGGTAATTCTATATGTATATATTTTTTCATTAAGTGTAGGTACATTTGTGATCTACAAAGATCGTAGATCAAGAATATATATAAACTAATTTAGTTCAAATACATAAATTTAGAGTTAATACAGTTTTGATATAGGGAGGAGTGCGATACGACAAAAAACAATCGACATCGAAAAAACATCGATAAAATCCAGAACCAGGATCAATCTATCAACAATTTTATAAATAAATACTTTACTCCTAAAATTAAAGAAATATTATTGAAAATGAAATAAAATAAAGAGAAATCATTACCTATCAGTTTCGAAAACCTTGAATCATAATAATACTTCTGTAAATCGGTTATTTTAAAAAATTGTACAGCATTTTTGCCACCCTTAAACGAAGGCGTTCATTTCGCTCGGTCGAAAAACGCTTAATCAAAAACATCAATTAGCGTATCCCTTACATGTTTATTGATCAAAAGAATGTCAATACCTGAAAAGCAATTACGTTAATACTCGCATTCTGTCACGGTGACTCGACTAGAAATAGAAGCTATTTATAAACATAGGTAGGGAGAACGTGGGACCAGTATAAACGTACCTAACCCTGAGATTCGACTACCTATTAGCACTAGATAAACTAAAAAAGTAGGTCTTCGCATAAACTTACGTTTTATTATCCTGACGTTTCGGACATGATACGTTACACCCGTGGTAGCAGACAGACTGGCGCGAAAATGTATCAACACCTTTGGTGCGCAAGTGCGGGTAAAATACTGAAATAAAATCCGGTATATATTATGCATTTTTAACCAAATAAAAAAGAGTAGGTTCTGAAATGTGCTGGGTTTTTTGTATGCCTATGTGACTCGATATCTCCGAGAATCGAAAACCGATTTAATTTTTTTTATCGAACGGGTATACGGGGTAACAGCTAAATTGTTCAGTACATCATACATATGTGTTGTAATATAGTAACCTCTATTGTGATAGACTTTTATGATTAAGTTTTCTTTTGATATTTGTATTTAAATATTTGTTTATTTTTCGTTTTACCCTTCACTTCGAACTTCTGTCAGTAAACATCTTCTTACATTTTATTTTACAAATTATTTTAATTCACTAAATATTTCAACAATATGTACCGTAAAAAGGGGTAAATAGGAATGATGGGGTAAATAAGAATGTAGGGTAAACTGGTCTGTTAGCAAGGACAAACAGTCCAGTTTAGAATAACATGAAAAAACCTGCTGTTCTAAACTGGACTGCTTGTCCTGGGCTAACAGACTAGGGTGCTTAGCCAAGTTGCCAATCGCTAACGCTTTATCGTCAATCGTAAACGAAAGGCAGCTAACTGCTTTTATCTCACTAATATGAGTGAGTGTCAGAGAGAGAAAACTACGATACGCTACTAAGCGTTAGCGATTGACAACTTGGCTAAGCATCTTGTTTACTCTACATTCATAATATATTTACCCCGTTTTACGGCATTTATTTTAGTGTACTTATCTCTTTGGCCGATACCGGAGATCTAACAAAAATTAGTCGAACGTAGACGAACTTTAATATGCAATTGGAATACTTTAATAAGCAACTACCGTCCGACAATGCAACATATTCTCGACTTTATTACAACGCAGTGTAGGTTATAAAACAGTTTCGAAATAGTTACGTCCTTTAATGAGTGAGTTAAACGATATCGAAATAGGGGTAATCAGGTAAAAGCAGGCGATAACAGAGTAATATAAGGCACTGGTCTCACCGTGAGCTACTAAGCTATGAACTATGAGCTATAAACACGAACAAAAGATACGCACTCCCGTGTAAATAAGAGCGTAAACCGTGTAAATAGAGTGTAACGGCGATACTCACCCAGCTATGAGCTATCAGGCTATCACCGCCGGGCGAGTATCGCCGTGTCTCTTTTTACACGGGACTGCGTATCTTTTGTTTGTGTTTATACTGTTTATAGCTCATAGTTCATAGTTTAGTAGCTCGCGGTGAGACCAGTGCCTAATAGTATTGCAATGATCGGGTTTTGGTTAGGCTGGCAATGCATTGAAGAGAAGTTTCCGAAATTGTGAATAGGTAGGTATTGTCATGGTAAGTTCTTTCCTCATTACTTAATTCTTTTATTGTTCTTTCCTCATTTATTGCTAACAGGCGCGGGTCTAGGGCTTCGTTCAGGGGGGCAGTGACCTATCATATCATCATCATCATCAGCCTATGATAGTCCACTGCTGGACGTAGGCCTCTCCTATTAACTATGCGTATAAACGCATTAGGAGGCTGGGCAAGCGGATTGGCGATCGCAGTAATGTGTCCACTATGATGACGCTGCTGCCCATCATCAATCTTTTATCAAATAATGGTCAGTGACAATCCCTTAGTCGCCTCTTACGACACTCGCAGGAGGAGTTGGGGTGGTGACAAATGTATTCTTACTGCCGTCCCCACCCACTGCCCCATAGTTGCAGAAAAAGTATCAAAAACCTTCATTGGTTGAGTGTAGGGACCTAAAATACCGGTATTTTACAAAAACAAATTAACCGTTATTTTTGTATGGAGAAAAAAAACGGTTCCGGTCCCTGGTTGAGTGTACCACTGCCCTAAGGCACTGGTCTCACCGCGAGCTACTAAACTATGAACTATTGGCTATAACCACGAACATAGTTCATAGCTTAGTAGCTCGCGGTGAGACCAGTTTCAACCAGTGCCTAAACTCGCTAAACAAATATTGAATGGTACGGCGTGTCACGTGTCATGGCAAACATCGTTGTAAATGATTGTTACGCAAACACAATCTAGCTAATTAGTGATTCTATTCAAAAGTTCATGTATTGACGTGTTTTATAAATTACTATCAACATTATATGTATAGGCGGTACTAAAAGCTAGGTACTAAGGATGCGGCTCCACTGATGCGGAGCGGAGCGGAGCTGTGCAAAATTGACCAATTACATTCTTCCAATTCAAAATTCGAAACACTGTGATGCGGTCTCATTGGCCGAGCCCCCATAGCTCCGCTCCGCTCCGCGTCAGTACCTGTACTTGTAACACTGTATATCTGTTATTTTATTATGGTGTGCAATAAAGAGTATTGTATTGTATTGTAGGTATTGTAAAAGCTTCCTCTTGAATCACTATAAGTAGATCTGTTACGACTTGTTTATTATTATTTACTTAGGGATGATGCCGATAGCAAATCTTGAAATAAATATCTTTGTCAGAATTTGAACTCAGAACCTTCAGTTTCTTAGGCAGCATCACCTACTTACTAACTACCATAGAGGCTGCGTATGGTGTACTCAAAAGTAAATTATTGATAAAGTTTAAGACATATTTCTCATGTCTATGGTTTATTGACCGAAACGAATAGTCCACGGGGGGCGTTCTACACGTATGGCCTAATCCGGTAGTCTGGTTAATCGGGGCTTGAGATGAAACTACACACTTCATTGTTCGTAGCGCTCGTAGGGCTATTCCGGTAGTCGGGGGCGTCTGGACAATCGGGCTTGAGATCAAACTACACACTTCACTATTCGTAGCAATCGAGGTGACAGACCCTATAGTAAGGGGCGTGGAGGCAATATGTTGCTTGAGACCAAACTACACACTTCACTATTCGTAGCAATCGAGGGGACAGACCCTATAGTAAGGGGCGTGGAGGCAATATGTTGCTTGAGACCAAACTACACACTTCACTATTCGTAGCAATCGAGGGGACAGACCCTATAGTAAGGGGCGTGGGGGCAATATGGGGCTTGAGACCACACTACACACTTCACTATTCGTAGCAATCGAGGGGACAGACCCTATAGTAAGGGGCGTGGAGGCAATATGTTGCTTGAGACCAAACTACACACTTCACTATTCGTAGCAATCGAGGGGACAGACCCGATAGTAAGGGGCGTGGGGGCAATATGGGGCTTGAGATCAAACTACACACTTCACTATTTGTAGCAATCGAGGGGACTGACCCGATAGTAAGGGATGTGGGGCCAATATGGGGCTTCTGACCAAACTACACACTTCACTATTCGTAGCTCTCGTTTAGACAAACCAAATAGTCGGTGGCGTGGGGTCAATGCGTGGCTTAAGGTCCCGCTGTACACTTCATTGATCGTAGCACTCGTAGGGACAGATGCGGTGGCCAATGAGGGGCATAACCCGACTACACGCTTCACTGTACACTTCAGTGGTCGACTGCGTGGGGCTAAAGGTGGTCAAAACCGGCAGTTGAGTGTGCGGCGTATGGTGCACACAAAAGTAAGGCCGGCCTTATACATTCAGAATCAGAGTAAGTATTCATAATTATGAATTCATAATCTTATTCCGTTCTCTTTCCTCACACATCCAAAATCAGAGTAAGAATTCATAATTAACATTCAGATTTCGGATTGACACTTGATAGTTGTCTTGCGAAAACGTTGGTAAATTTCGAGGATTTGTCTCTCTCACTCTATTAACGCCTTCGTTTGAGTGACAGAGAAAAATCCTCGAAATTTACGTGATGGTGACATTGACAACCTAAGCATAGACAATTAGACATACAGAACGACGTTTTGTCTATGTATTCATAATCTGAAATCAGAATGTGTGTGTTGGTCCTCGATATTGTATGGAAAGACGTGCGTTCTGAAATTTTTCATATTCTGAATTCATAACGCTTGTCAGATCAACTTTGTCAGATCAATCTGAAAAATTCATGATCTGAAAAAATCTGAATGTGTGTGGTCAACAGCTAAATTGTATGCAAATCCGTGCGTTATTAATTCATAATATGAATTAAGAGTATTCATTCATAATCTGATTCCGGATGTATAAGGCCGGCCTAAATCAAATTTGTCGATTATCATACATATTTCAGATGTCCTTTATTTATCCAAACGAATAGTATACGCATGGCTCGGGATCTCACTACACACTTTACTGGTCGTGCACTCATGGAGTAGACCCGGTAGTCCTGAGTATGCGACGTATGGTGTACACAAAAAAAATGTATGAGTACAAAAAGATTTTTCATACCTATTTCAGACGTATTTTGTTTATTGACCGAAATTATAGTCTACGTAGAGATCTCACTGTACACTTCACTTGTCGTAGCACTCGTAGTGACAGATGCGATAGTCGGGGGCGTGGGGCTAACGGGGGGAGTAGGGACAAATCCTAGTCAGGAATGTGCGGCTACGGGGTATGGTGTACACAAAAGCAAATCAAGTTTGTCGAATTTCATACCTATTTCAGACGTCTTTTATTTATTGACGGAAATTAATTAATTAGTCTACTGAGAGATACTCCACTACACTTCACTGGTCGTAGCATTCGTGGGGACAGATCCTGTAGTCGGGGGCGTGGGGGGCGTGGGCCCCGTGGGGGCCGTGGGGGCCCCATTGCGGGTAAACGCCGTACAGTTGCGTCAAAACGTCGTATGTCCCTGTAAAACAAAAGCTTTTAAGCGAGAAAGTACAAAGGCTAACTAATACCTTTAAGGGATTTCATCCAGTTAACCTTTGAGCGGTTAAGGAGCGGTAGCGAGTCTAGCGACAGAAGGCAGACAAACTATACAAACAGAAAACAGACCAGGAAAAAGCTACATAGTAAGTAGTAGTATTATACCTACTTAGTAAGTAGTAGTAAGTAATAAAGTGAATAAGTAAAAACTTTATTGTACACGCAATACATAGAAATCACAATTGTTACAAAATAAAAGCAATGTACAGTGGACGTCAAAGATATAATTACGGTTTAACTGCCAAAAATATATTTACACGACCTTAATGTCAAGGCAATAAAGTCGTGTAAATATATTTTTGGCACCTAAACCGTAACGATATCGTTGACGTCGACTGTACAAAGGCGAACTTATCGAGAGGAAAAGCATATTAAGAGAGACAAACCAGAATTATGCAAAAATTGTAACATTGAGTTGTAAATTGAGTCGATAAAAGAATCCCTTGAGTAGGCAAGTGTCATTCATCATCAGCCTAAGATAGTCCACTGCTGGACGTAGGCCTCACCTATTAACTATGCGTACCCATAACCCATAATCGCTGCCAGTAATGTGTCCACTATGATGAGTATGATGACGCTGCTGCCCATCATCAATCTTTTATCAAATAATCGTCAGTGATACTTCAATCCCTTAGTCGACTTACAACACCTGCAGGAGGAGTTGGGGTGTCGACAAATGTATTCTTACTGCCATCACCACACGGCCCGTAGGTAAGTGTAATAGGGGGCCACTACACGAAGGATCCCAATGGGTGTAAGTGTATCCGTAAGGGTCCCAATAAGTACCTGGCGGTGCGGGGGGCGGAGACCTCGGCCTCGGAGCCGCCATGCTGAACAGGGCTTCAGGGTCACACACAAACTTGTACACGTAGCGCTCGCCTGCAGACAAAATACACTCTTCACTACACTTAGCCACGTAAAGTGGTAGTTGGGCGTTTTAAAAAAAATCCCGAAAACCTGATTCTTCCACTGGACGAGCGAGGGCTCTTCGAATCAGAATCGCCAGCTGAATCGATCTAGATAATAAAAAATAAAGACCCAAATAAAATCCATTACCACAAAAAGGGGTAAATAGGAATGACGGGGTAAATAGAAATGTAGAGTAAACAGCAGATCTTTTCATGTGTTATTCTAAACTGGACTGTTTGTCCGGGCTAACGACCAGTTTACTATACTCGTACATTCCTATTTACCCCGTTTTACGGTACGTCACGTTTTGTGTATGTACTTACTACGTAACGTAACGGAAACTTAAATTTTGTACGAAAAATGGTTCACCATATTTTTTTATTATTTTGATCGAATCAGCTCGTGATCTGATCTGGCAGTAACAGATTCTTGCGACTTTAGAATGTAGAAAAAGTTGGAAATTAATCCACCGACAAGAGCTCAGACGTCTACCGCGAACTTCGAAATCCGCAGTTTACGGATTTTTCTCTGTCACTAATGACGTTTTCGTTGAGTGACAGAGACATCCGAAAACGAATATCGGTGTTTGCGGTACGCCAGGGCGCTTAGCCAAGTTGCCAATCGATAAACGCTCAGTACGTAGCGTGTAGAGTATCGTGGTTTTCCCTCTTTGTCACTCTTTCCTATTAGCGCAACAAGTTAGTTGAGTCAAAATTCTTTACGTTGTCTTATTTTGTGTCCCTAAAAACTTGACACAGTTTTGATTTTTGTATGAGATGAAGTTTTGTTTCTAATTTTTGATGTAATTAAAATCTAGCGTGAAAAAAAAATACAAGTGCACCGGTTTTTTATATACTAAGTCGAGACAGCAACTAAAAGCGTGACAGAGTGGTATGAAACAAGACAACGAAAAGAATTTTGACCCAGTTCTTTCGTTCACGATTGACGATTGAGCGTTAGCGATTGGCAACTTGGCTAAGCACCCAGCTCTTAAATGAACTGACAGACTGACCTGCGACTTTCTGCATGATGCCCTTCTCGTAGTAGTACCGCAGCGACCGCGACAACTTGTCGTAGTTCATGGCGGGACGGTTCTTCTGAGCACCCCAGCGGCGCGCCACCTGACACATACTCATATTTATGTCCTTATTCATAGGTACTCATATTATTATCAGGATAAAACATTGATGCCAAGAAACACTTATTTAAGTCTAAGATATCTTGCCATATCAGAAAACGATTTATTAAAACTTATATTTGGATAGCCTTATATGGAAGCGAGACGTGGACTTTAACTCAGCGTGATAGAGAGAGATTAAATGCTTTCGAAATGTGGACATGGAGAAGGATGAAAGGTATAAGCTGGAAAAAAAAAGACTAACGAAGAGGTGTTGAATTTAGTAGGTGAGACAAGAAGCCTGTTGAAAACGATAGAGAACAGAAGAGGAAACATGTTGGGGCACCTGGGTGCTTAGCCAAGATGCCAATCGCTAGCGCTTAGTAGCGTAACGTAGTTTTCCCTCTCTGTCACTCTTTCATATTAGCGCGATAAAGACAGTTAGCTGCGGTTAACGATGAAGCGCTAGCGATTGGCAACTTGGCTAAGCACCCTGATACGTCATGACGACTTTATAACGACTATAATTGAAGGCAAAATTGAAAAAAACAGGCCAAGCGCGAGTCGGACTCGCGCGCGAAGGGTTCCGTACCATTATCAATTTATCATTAAAAAAAATACAGTTAAATCAACCTATACATATATATCTATCCCTCAGTTACATGTATGGAGGGACCCCACCCCAATGGTTTTTTTTACAATATAGTATAATAATCCTGTAGCGGTTTATACAACACATACCCTTACCAAATTTCATTACTGTAGCATTTATAGTTTCCGAGTAAATCGGCTGTGAAAGACGGACAGACGGACATGACGAATCTAAAAGGGTTCCGTTTTTGCCATTTTGGCTACGGAACCCTAAAAAGAAGAGAGAGAGGAAGGCCAAGACGTGCATTTTTAGATTAATAGCCAATTAGCCAAAGAGAAAGTTAAAGTAGTGACGTATCAGGAGCTCAAAACAGTAGCAGAGACAAGGATAGAGTGGTGAAAACTCCACCGACAAGTGCTAAGCTCCTAGGCAAGTCTTGTATGTAGCACTCCAGGAGACAGCTGGAGCAGTCGTTGCCTGGCGTCCCTCCTATGGGCTCGGAGCTCCCCAGCTGCTGTTGCCTGGTGTACTTCCTATGGGCAAGTCTTGTATCTAGCACTCCAGGAGACAGCTGGAGCGTCAGTTGCCTGGCGTCCATCGTATGGGCATACCTCCTCAGGCTCGTGTAGCTTGAACTCCAGACCCCGGCCCGTCCCGGGCCACACAGCTGCCGTCACCTGGTGTACCTCCTAAGGGCACTACCTCCTCAGGCTCATGCAACTTGAATTACAGCCCTTGCTCCGTCCAGGAGACACAGCTGGAGCGGCCGTTGCCTGGCGTCCCTCCTGTGGCCTCAGAGCTGCCATTACCTGGTGTACCTTCTATGGGCAAGTCTTGTATCTAGCACTTTTATTGTACATTTACAGTGGATAGTTGACTGCCGTCCAAGTATAATTGCTCTCGAGAGTACTGAGCGTATTTAAAAAAGAAAAACAGTAACAATGGCGTATAAAGCGTTTGAAAGTTCGATACGCGAGTTAAAACAAACAATAATGTCATTAGTGGATAGAACTAGTGCGCTGGAGGCGAGGATAAGTGAGCAAAACATAACAATTTTGGATCAAAATGAAGCGATAAATCAACTTAAAAATCACTTGGAAGGTACTTCTGCACAAGCACGTAAGTCAATTTCGAATAATACGATATCTCCGTCAGCGCTGCAGCGGCCGATGCGTCAAGCTAGACTGAATGCGATCGCATCGTTCGCGACAGCTGCTGTCAAAAAATCAAGTGCGAAAGCCGCTGGCCGATCACTGACCACTAACGTCGGAGCGCAGCCGACTGCATCCGAAGTGAACCGAACGCTGACGAAACCGAGTGCTGCTCTCACTCTTTCCTCTGACGAGTCTTTACAACAGGGTGGGGCTCCAGTTCCAGCGATTCTTACCGCGACTTCCGCAAATGGGGTGCATGAAGACTCCAGTGAGCGAATACCTAGTACAATGATATCAACCGTGATCCCTACTCCTACGCTTATGGATGCGACTAGTGACGAATCCAACGTCGAGGACAGTACCACCAATCCTAATAAATGGAAGCGCGTCACCTACAAGCGAAATATTAAGCCCCGGCCAATAATTACTGGTGCGGGAAAATTAGACGATGACCTTCAAACTGTGGAGCGTCAAAAATACGTGCAGGCGTGGTCGTTTAAACCGGAAACAACCGCACAAAACGTTATTAAATATCTAGGTGATAGACTACCGATGAGTGAGATTACTGTCGAAAAACGTGACATTAAGACTGATAAACATGCAGCTTTTATTGTGGGATTCCCCGAACGACTCCATGAACTGGTATATGCGCCAACTACATGGCCGCCCGGCGTAAAAATATCGGAGTGGTTTCGTCGCCGAACTGGTGGGGCGCGTGCAGAGCGACCCGCCGACACTCGCGCCACCGCTGCCGGCCTGCGCGGGCGCACACCCGAGCGCGGCACCGCGCGGACCGACCAGTCGTGAATGCAACGGAGCGCGGAATGCATCTACAGCGAATGCGAGTGAATATGAAATAATCACAGTATGCCATCAAAATATCGCCGCACTCGGGAATAAAACACTTCGCCTCGAAGTGCTCCTACAGGAAGAACTTAAATGTGACGTCATGGGAATCACTGAGCATTGGCTACCTGAGACGAATCTCAAGTGTGTTCAGTTGGACGGTTATAAACTTATTTCGTCGTATTGTAGAACTAGTACTTTGCACGGCGGCTCCTGTTTATATGCGCGTGACAATATCAAATGCATAGAAAACTTAGACTTAGTGAAATTATCTATTGAAAGATACTGTGAAATTTCTGCAATTGATCTCATAGACTTTAGTATAACTATTGTATGTATATATAGAACCAACCTAGTCGGAGTAAATGATTTTCTTAATGTTTTTGAACGGGTGCTTAATAAAATTAATGATTTAGAACTACAGTGTGTGATCCTGGGTGATTTTAATTTAAATTGCTTGGGTGAAAGTAATGCCGAGACAAAGAATTGGTCTGACATGTTGCATTTGAATGGTTTCGAAAATTTGGTAGATTTTCCAACGCGAATTACCGCTACGACCGCAACATGCCTAGATCACTGTTACTCAAATCTGTTAGGGTCCGTCACGGTAAAACCGATTATCACAAATTTAAGCGACCATCTTGCTATAAAGGGAGAATTGAGATTACGTAAAAGATCTCGATTAACTAACTCCAATGTTTACGCGAGGTGTTTTGCGGGGGTTAATCAAGCAAACTTTACGGAGGCCATATATAGTGTTGATTGGAGCTACATACTCGCTAAAAATACGAACGCTACGGCCCTAGCGACATCCATTATTAATATTATTGTTGACAAAGGACTATGCGTCAAAATGGACCAAAAACCAACAGAGCTGGGAGTAGTGTCATTAAAAAGGTCTGTTTATGTACTTTATTTCATTCTATAGGACCAAAGTTGAATTCCATTGGATAATTTTATATGAGTATGGCGTTCTGCGGACACTCTCTAAGTAAATCACCGGTCGTTCAGACACCTTCGTCATACTATTTACTCTGACTAAAATACAAATATCTCCGTTTTGCAATGGAATTGAACATAGTGTCCATAGAATGAAATGAAATAAATGTAAATACCTATTTAATGACACCACTTTTAGCTCTGTTGGTTCTTGGTCCACTCTCCATACAATTATGCCCATGGTCCAAATATCTGTTTCCCATTACGTATGAGAACGGTTAGGAGTG
Organism: Thaumatotibia leucotreta; assembly: GCA_025490895.1. Taxonomy (NCBI): domain Eukaryota; kingdom Metazoa; phylum Arthropoda; class Insecta; order Lepidoptera; family Tortricidae; genus Thaumatotibia; species Thaumatotibia leucotreta. The sequence continues at coordinate 17,805 of JALPQI010018107.1, forward strand.
GGCACGCGGCGTGGATTAACGCAGATGTTAAATTATTTAAATCGTTATTATTTGACATGTTAGAATTCAGTAATGCGCATCCAAATAATGATTTAATTGCTAAATGTAAACACGACATGCAGACTCATTATGATAGTTTAATTAGGAGTAATAAATCTAGTCACTATAATAATTTAATTAAATACAGTACAAATACATCTAAAGCAATGTGGAATGTTATAAATAAGGAAAGGGGTAAATACAACAGCCCTGTGTTGGATGTGACAGACGTCATAAAAAGAAATGATGGTTCAATGTTTAGCTCTAAAAAGCACGCACTAGATGCAATGAATTACAGGTTCCTAGGTGCAGCTGGGACATGTGGGGCGCCGCCCGCCGACGTCGCCCGCGCCCTGCACCAGCTGCGCGGCGCGCGGCCCGCCGTGGACTGCTTGTGTACCCTCCGACTCTTTACAGCGGATGAGGTGCATAGACAGGTAACTTCATGCATTCCGCCTAAGGCTTCAAAGGACGTTTACGGAGTAAGCATGAGGTTGCTAAGGCTAGCGCCAATTCCATTGGCTTTTGCCATGGCAGAGCTTTTTAACCGGTGCATAAAAGAAGGCATCTACCCAGATCCACTCAAAACCAGTAAGGTAGTTCCTATCTTTAAAGGGAAGGGTAGCCGAGGGGATATCGATGGCTATCGACCGGTGTCAATCATCCCGGCGATAGCAAAAATATTTGAACATGGCCTGAGCGCCCGTCTCACTAAATTCCTGAGTGAAACTAATAGTATATCTGAGAGACAATATGCGTACCGTGAGGGCCGATCCACGACGTCGCTATCCCGTGAACTGGTGAGGCGTATTATGGCCGCTAGAGAGAGTCAGCTACAGGTAGCCGTCCTGTGCTGCGACCTCTCGAAAGCTTTCGATGTCGCCGATCATGCGTTACTGTCAGGTAAGCTGCACCATTACGGCATCCATGGCACATCTTTGTCCCTTCTCTCGAGCTTGTTGCGTGGCCGGACACAGGTCGTGGTGGGAAATGGCGGGAAAGTGAGGTCTGATCCACTCGGAGCGCATATGGGTGTCGCGCAGGGATCCTCAGTCTCTAATCTGCTTTTTTCACTTCTCTTAAACGACCTGCCGGATGCCATAACAGCCGGTGAGGTACTAATGTATGCTGACGATGTAGCTGCAATTGTTACTGCTCCGAATGTGGAGGGCATCCGGAGGGCGCTGAACGAGGCAGCGGCTCAGCTTGCTCATTGGTTTAGAATCAATGGGCTGGCTCTAAACCTTCGAAAAACGCACTTCATGCATTTTAATTTAGCGGGCCGGCAGCTAGAACCCCTGGCCGTAGATATTGATGAGAAACCGCTGTGTCAAACCACAACCACAACTTTTTTGGGCTTTGAAATAGACTCTGGCTTGAAATGGAATCTCCATGTAGACAAACTATGCGGCAGGGTAGCCAGCGCATGCTATGCCCTCAGTCGTTTGGTAAAGACCGTAGCTCCAGAGGTTTCCCGTGCTTGTTATTTTGCCACAGTGCACTCTTTGATACAGTACGGGGCGGAGCTCTGGGGACGATGCGCGGATTGGGAGAGAGTTTTTCGGCTCCAGAAACGTGCCATATGCATTATCTCACGAGTGCCGCCTGATACTCCAGCGAAGATACTGTTCAAAGAACAGGGGATACTCACATTACCCGCAATACTTATAATGCAAGTGGCTGTCTATGTGCGTGAACACCTTGCGTCCTATAAGACGAATGCAATGGTAAACGAGTATAATACACGAAATGCAAACAAGCTCGTGGGTGTAAGTCGCAAACTGGTGAAGTCGTCGAAACTAACGCACGTGATGGGCCCGACGGTCTACAATAAGTTGCCAAGCAGCATCACAGACGCTAAAAGTCTACAGAGCTTTAAGCATCACCTAAAGCAGTGGCTTATTGAGCACCCGTTCTATAATTATAACGAATTTATAATGTACAAGGACATATCGTTGTAGTGCTATTAACGTATATAATTATAATTTATCTAATGTTTAATTACGATTTATAATTATTTTTTGTAATTGTTTTATGTTTAATTTATTTCCATTAATTTATTTCCAATAATTGATTTGATTAAATAGGTTTTCATTATTTAATTTGAAATGTTGAATGTTATGTTTCATAAATGTGTATTTTATTTTTTTCTTTTTCCCAATTGATACACTGTACTGTATCGTAGAATTTGTTTAGACTGGATTTTGTGATTTTATTTTAGGTTATTTATTAATGTTGACGTGTAAATTGGCTTTATAAAATAAATGACTATGACTATGACACTCCAGGGTGCTTAGCCAAGTTGCCAATCGCTAGCGCTTGCTAGCGCAACGTAGTTTTCCCTCTTTGTCGCACTAATATGAAGGAGTGACAAAGAGGGAAAACTACGATGCGCTAGCAAGCGCTAGCGATTGGCAACTTGGCTAAGCATCCAGGAGTCGGAGCAGGAGCTGCCGTCGCCTGGCGTCCTTCCTATGGGCATACCTCCTCAAGCTCGTGTAGCTATAACTCCAGCCCCCGGCCCGTCCGGGCCACACAGCTGCCGTCGCCTGGTGTACCTCCTAAGGGCACTACCTCCTCAGGCTCATGCAACTTGAATTACAGCCCTTGCTCCGTCCAGGAGACACAGCTAGAGCGGCCGTTGCCTGGCGTCCCTCCTGTGGCCTCGGAGCTGCCATTACCTGGAGTACCTTCTATGGGCAAGTCTTGTATCTAGCACTCTAGGAGACACAGCTAGAGCTGCCGTTGCCTGGCGTCCTTCCTATAGGCAGGGTCTCGTAGGTAGATTAGCTCCACAATCTCATGAATCTTGAACTGCAGATCTTGCCCCGTCCAGGACACTTGCAAGCTGCCGTTGCCTGGCGTCCACCCTATGGGCTTGGAGCGCCCCAGCTGCTGTTGCCTGGTGTACCTCCTATGGGCAAGTCTTGTATCTAGCACTCCAGGAGACACAGCTGGAGCGGCTGTCGCCTGGCGTCCATCCTATAGGCAGGGCCTTGTAGGTAGATTAGCTCTACAATCTCATGAATCTTGAACTGCAGATCTTGCCCCGTCCAGGACACTTGCAAGCTGCCGTTGCCTGGCGTCCTTCCTATAGGCAGGGTCTTGTAGGTAGATTAGCTCTACAATCTCATGAATCTTGAACTGCAGATCTTGCCCCGTCCAGGACACTTGCAAGCTGCCGTTGCCTGGCGTCCTTCCTATAGGCAGGGTCTTGTAGGTAGATTAGCTCTACAATCTCATGAATCTTGAACTGCAGATCTTGCCCCGTCCAGGACACTTGCAAGCTGCCGTTGCCTGGCGTCCACCCTATAGGCTTGGAGCTGCCTCTGCTGCTGTTGCCTGGCGTCCATCCTATGGGCAAGTCTTGTATCTAGCACTCCAGGAGTCAGCTGGAGCAGTCGTTGCCTGGCGTCCCTCCTATGGGCTCGGAGCTGCCCCTGCCGCTGTTGCCTGGTGTACTTCCTATGGGCAAGTCTTGTATCTAGCACTCCAGGAGACAGCTGAAGCAGTCGTTGCCTGGCGTCCCTCCTATGGGCTCGGAGCTGCCCAGCTGCTGTTGCCTGGTGTACCTCCTATGGGCAAGTCTTGTATCTAGCACTCCAGGAGACAGCTGGAGCAGCCGTTGCCTGGTGTCCCTCCTATGGGCAAGTCTTGTATCTAGTACTCCAGGAGACAGCTGGAGCAGCCGTTGCCTGGTGTACCTCCTATGGGCAAGTCTTGTATCTAGCACTCCAGGAGACAGCTGGAGCAGCCGTTGCCTGGTGTCCCTCCTATGGGCAAGTCTTGTATCTAGCACTACAGGAGACAGCTGGAGCAGTCGTTGCCTGGCGTCCCTCCTATGGGCAAGTCTTGTATCTAGCACTACAGGAGACAGCTGGAGCAGTCGTTGCCTGGTGTCTCTCCTATGGGCAAGTCTTGTATCTAGCACTCCAGGAGACAGCTGGAGCTGCCGTTGCCTGGTGTCCCTCCTATGGGCAAGTCTTGTATCTAGTACTCCAGGAGACAGCTGGAGCAGCCGTTGCCTGGTGTACCTCCTATGGGCAAGTCTTGTATCTAGCACTACAGGAGACAGCTGGAGCAGTCGTTGCCTGGCGTCCCTCCTATGGGCAAGTCTTGTATCTAGCACTACAGGAGACAGCTGGAGCAGTCGTTGCCTGGTGTCTCTCCTATGGGCAAGTCTTGTATCTAGCACTCCAGGAGACAGCTGGAGCAGTCGTTGCCTGGCGTCCCTCCTGTGGCTTCGGAGCTGCCATTACCTGGAGTACCTTCTATGGGCAAGTCTTGTATCTAGCACTCCAGGAGACACAGCTGGAGCAGTCGTTGCCTGGCGTCCCTCCTGTGGCCTCAGAGCTGCCATTACCTGGTGTACCTTCTATGGGCAAGTCTTGTATCTAGCACTCCAGGAGACACAGCTGGAGCGGCCGTTGCCTGGCGTCCCTCCTATAGGCAGGTCTTGTAGGTAGATTAGCTCCACAATCTCATGAATCTTGAACTGCAGATCTTGCCCCGTCCAGGACACTTGCAAGCTGCCGTTGTCTGGCGTCCTTCCTATGGGCAAGTCTTGTATCTAGCACTCCAGGAGACACAGCTGGAGCGGCCGTTGCCTGGCGTCCATCTTATGGGCTTACCTCCTCAGGCTCGTGTAGCTTGAACTCCAGCCCCCGGCCCGTCCAGGACACGCAGCGGGCGCCCTCCGCCAGCAGCGCCACCAGGAACTGCCACAGCTGGAGCGCGCCGCGCCGCCCGTTGCCTGATGTACTTCCTATGGACAATTATAAATAAATATAAAAGGACCCAGGCGCAGATCCAGGAGAGGGGGGGGGGCAATGGCACTTGTCCCCCCTTACACTGGACTTAGGTATGCTAGGTGCTGTTTTAAGTAGAAAAAAACTATCATATCAATGCGGCATGTTCAAATTTACTATTGTCAACTCTTCACTCATTTTTTTAAATTATATTAGCCTGGTTTATTGTCCCAGTGCTGGGAAAAGGCCTCCCCTCTTTCCCTCCATTCGGCCCGGTCGTCACATTTCTCCCGCCAATTTGGATAGAACGCGTCCAGGTCGTCCCGCCATCTCCTTCTCGGTCTGCCAATGGCCCGGCCAGCACCATCGAAGGTTTCCCGTGGGTCCCAGTCTGAAACCATTTTGGCCCACCTTGCCGGCGAACATGCCCGGCCCAGTCCCACTTAAGCTTAGCGGTCTTGACACCTACATCTACAATTCCAGTTCTGGAGGCATACACTTTTTAAAATTCTCGTTTATTTCTGCTGACAAACTGGTTAGCCAGACTATAAATACCTATACACTTCATTTTATAGATTGCTTTTATAGATGAGTGGCTAATAATTAGGCTAAAGAGTGGATGTACCTAGGTACGTCTTCCACGAGACATACCATAGCATGAGTGGCTACTAATTATGCTACAGAGTATATATTAAATAAATAAATATAATAAATATCTTGGTACATCTTACACAAATCAACCTAGTCCCACGGTAAGCTCAATTAAGGCTTGTGTTGTGGGTACCAGGCGACGATATATATAATAGATAGATACTTAGATACATACACAGCCATGACCAAGGAACAAACATTTGTGATAAATAAATACACAAAGAATGCCCTCGCCGGGATTCGAACCCGGAACCTCCAGCTTCGTAGGCAGGGTCACTACCAACTAGGCTACAGAGGCTGACAACAATATATTATCTTCCATGAGACATACCGGCATGAGTGGTGGAGACGAGCTGCTGCGGCGACGCCGCCTCGGCGCGCGCGCACGCCCCGCCCGCGCCTGCGCGGAGAACAAAGGTAAATTATAATTGTTACATATCATGTGTATAAATATTTATATCGACTTAAATTATGTGAGTAACCCTCACATAATTTAAGTCGAGCAATCATCGACATGTTTTGATCCATTTAGAGGATTGTGAGTCTTGTGTGCAACCCGCTGTTCGACAAAAATGACAATGAGGGTAGTTTTCATGTCCGCAGTACATGTCGGGCTTTAGTCGCGGATACTTCATGATGAGGATCCTCTAAACGGATCGAAACATGTCGAGCAATTATCGACTTAAATTACGTGGGTAACCCGTTTGATAAATATTTAAATATGTTTGAGTCTCACGTTAGTTATAATTCTAAAATTGCAGAACATTCTCAAAATTTCCATAAATTTACCAGAAACACATTCTTCTCCAAATATAAATAGATATATTAGATATGGTTATTTTTGTTAAAAGATGGCAAACATTGCCAAATAGGTCATTGCCAGATTTAGGTTATCGTCTTTTCGGTGGACATACCTAATGTTAAGGAATTTCTGTACAAATTTTGAGATAAAACAAATGGCAGGTACAACTAAGTTCCCCCGTCTATAGCCCAATGAAATCGTAACACAGATTTATAAAAGCTGTTAGCTTTTGTTTTTCAGACTGACAAAAAAAAAATATCTTGGGACATCTTACACAAATCAACCTTGTGATGTGGGTACCAGGCGACGATATAAATAGTATGTGTATATAATATATGTATATATAATAGATAGTATATGTGTATATAATAGATAGATACATATAGATACTTAAATAAATAGACAGCCATAACCGAGGAACAAATATTTGTGATAAATAATCCTCCCTCGCCGGGATTCGAACCCGGAACCTCCAGCTGCGTAGGCAGGGTCACTACCAACTAGGCTACGGAGGCCGACATTATGCTATTTAAAATATGTATTCACATTTTTCTGCTGTTAATAAACCCTTTCCTTAATGGGCCACCTACAGACATGCCGTACATATATGTTCGCATAATTTAAGTAGCATAATTTTGCATAAAACCTGCGTGACTCAGGCGACCGTAACCATGGCAATAAATACAGAAAAAAGTTGATTCACCCTGGTGTTGCCTCTCTTTCGCACTTGTGAATTCGAACGTAAGTGTGACAGAGAGGCAATCTACGAACAAATAAAACATGGAAGCCGCACGCCATATTAAATTGCCTTTCAAAAACGGTCCTGAATTTTAGTTGACAAGTGTCAGCCCTCTTCAATGCAACACAGTAATGAGTGTCAATATCATTCTATAAAAACTGAAACCGCCATTTAAAAATAGTTGTGATTGGTCCATCAAAGTTTTGATTGGCTATATTCCATAAACATTTGTCAATCATGTTGCGCCGAAATATGCGCGGTGTTAAGAAAAGCGCTATGTCCTGCCCATCTTGGCACAATTGAACAATTGCTTTTGGGGGCATTTTTGAGCTGGCGTTAGACGTCCATGTTATATATGGTCGCAGGAGGCAATACTTCGTCCGGGGTTCGGTAGCAGGCTTGGTACGTACCCATTTTGTCCCAGTGCGCGTGCGCATTCTGCGCGGACTGGGAGGAGGAGACGGCGTTCTCGTCGCTCGCGCGCGCCGCCGGCTCCACGCACTTGTAGCCTCTGTGGGTCAGAGATCATGTCAGGGTGAATATCAGAGCGTTTCAACCGCCTGATTTTGGTGGCATAATTTTTGCCTATGTTTCTATTCGTTACAATGTGCTACTCAGTCATTTGTAGGAGGCACGGTACCTAAAGGTGCGTTCAAACTAAAAGAGCATTCGCTGTTCTAACTTCCCACTCTACGAAATTCGATCGGTACACAAAACATGATTGGTTGATTTCGTAGAACGGGCGCTAGAACAGCGAATGCTCTTTTGGTTTAAACGCACCTTAATACAAATGACGAAATTATGGCAAAAATTATGCCGCCAAAATTAGGCGGTTGAAACGCTCAGATATTCACCCGTCAATAGGATGGTCCACGACAGTATGAAGAAACATTTTTTTCTAAAAATCTTACCTCCACATGGCCTCACTTGTTTTATTATATAAAAGTATTCTATATACCAAATTTGAGGTAATTTGCTGATTATTTACTGGTCGCTCAAAACGGTTTAACTTTCGCTGATCTCATACAAACCAAAAATGTACACTTCACTAAAATTCTAAAATTGAAGCATATGCTTAAATGAATGGGCCTTATTAAAAATCTATAGTTAAGCTATAGAAACTGACACCAGTTTAAAAAAAAAATAGGGGAGATTTTCATTTCATACATTTATGTACTGACAAATTGTCGAATTTTGAGCGACCTCTAATGTAATGATGCTCGATTACTCTGAAAATTGGTAAGGTACATTACTTTTAAAGGACATGTACAATAATAAGCCCTGTGGAGCGAAACATTTTTTCGGACCACCCTATTAGGTATTTATGTACACTACTAGTTTTAAAATGACACTTGGCAGCCTGTAGCTTACCCCAGGATAAATGGGAGGAGCTTGCGCTACAGAGATCTCAATGGCACAACTCTGTTAATAAGGCAGTGGCAAATTATGAAAAACTTCGTGTTGAAGACCTTGCAGTAAAACGCCTTCACAAAAAGATGATTGCCTTTTAAAAACCGAACATACATTTGTTATGTTGGAACTTAACACGATTAAAAGATAAAAAGATAAAGATAAAGATATTTTATTTGCTAAGGACACACAGATATACAAGTACAGATAGTAGGTACAACACGGTTTCGGAAGCAGGTATCCTGTCGTCATCCGACATGCAAATTATGTTTAGAAATACAAACTACCTATATTTATCATTAAAATTAATACAATTACTTTAAATTGGTAATTATTTGATATTACTATTATCATTAAGGATTTCAATTCATTAATAAAATTATACATTTTGTTTCCTTTCTGGTATGCAGAAATTTGACAAGAAACTATCCAATTTCTATAAACAATAGCCCAAAATTATTTTTAAAATTATTAAAATTCAAATTACACATTTATTATTACATATTTATTACATTTTTATTAATAGTAAGTCAATTTATAATTCCCTTCCATTCGTTCGTTTAAAAGTGGGTAAAAGTGCGCGATTATGAAATAATGCAAGTTTGCAGGATTGTTTACATTTTTTTACTTTCAACTGACGTACGACCTACCTAGGTATGTAAAAAACAAGTTTTTATGTGAATATTCCGATTTCGCGTTGCCTATAGGTACGTACTTACTCGAGACGCTCGTGGTCCGGGAGCGTGGGTACTAACGTCGTACCCGGGTGGTAGCTAAACCGCTCATCTGCTTCGCCTTTACATCTGTGAACAAGACAGAGATTTTATTTTAACTGGATAAGTCGTCCTCATTCCTCGTCGTGTAACCACGTACTTGGGTTCGTTCGAGCCCCACGTTGGGCGCCACTGTAGTACGGGGGGGGGGGTTACTCGGCACAGAAGAAAACAACATAACGGTGTATTGTGGCACACTTTACAATCTTACTTTCTAAACTAAAGAATCACTCTAGCATCAGTAAGCGTTTCAAACGAGACACCGCACTGCTACCACAATAGTTCCCGCAAGATGAGCTTTGGAAGGTGATCAATACTTGAAGGCATCTAACCAAGCGCTTATCTGTCCCTAACAATGGACAGCGAATGATAATTTGCATCTCGGTCCTGGTGTTTCTAAGTCGACACATCGTTGGCGCGATCTAATTTGGAGGTGGCGCTATCTCTTGGCAACTTAGTGTACTATAGTTGTTAATAACATGCGTAAGAACGCTGCGGTTAACATAAAAAACAACGGAGCACTCAATGAGGGTTTTCGATACTTTTTCTGCCACTATGGGGTGGTAATAGCATTGTACCGAGGAGAAGTTTTATAAGTTGCGAAACTTGCATAGAGAATGTTCTCGGGAATCTCAATTTAACAAATAATCTAATCAAGCCAGGACCGTACTAGATGCATGCCTCATGTCATGAGTTATATTTATACTGCTTTGTTTACTTATTTACGATTTAAAATAATTATTTATAATTATAACACATTTTTATAAGTTCTCATGGAAACATTCTCAATGAGAACTTATTCTTAAATGCTCATGAAAATTCTCGGAAATTACCGAGTATGTTCCCGCAATTTTGAGAATTTTCTGCAACTTGTACATTGCTAGGTAGTGAGATGGCAGCCGAAATATTGTTAAAATAAATACGTAAAAATATTCTTTAAATTTTTTGGTTTATTTATCCTTCGGAATATTGTTTTCATAAATAAATATAAAAATCAGTCCCAAGTAAATTCCCATGAAAAGTATTTTTTTTGTACCGCCTAATTTTGGTGGCATCCTTTTTGCCGAAATTTCTAAACTTCTCAATGTTATACTTCGTCATTTGTATATGGTACCGTGCCTCCTTCAAATGACAAAGCATATTGTAACGTATAGAAACTTCGGCAAAAATGATGCCACCAAAATTAGGCGGTTGAAACGCTCAGATATTCACTCACTAGGTACTGACTTTGTGCCCCTGTTTTTGAGCTCACGGCGATCGTTTTCTAGTCGTAACCCATTACAAAATCAATTGCAAACAATTTGTCAGCCTCTGTAGCCTAGTTAGTAACCCTGCTTACGAATCTGGAGGTTCCGGGTTCGAATCCTGGCGAGGGCATTATTTGCGTATTTATTTATCACAAATATTTGTTCCTTGGTCATGGCTGTCTAATCTGTCTATGTATTTAAGTATTTATGTATGTATCTATCTATTATATATTATATCGTCGCCTCGCACCCACATCACAAGCCTTAATTGAGCTTACCGAGGGACTAGGTCGATTTGTGTAAGATGTTGTTACCACAGAACAAAAAATAACGTAGAAGCGGCTTATACCAGGGGCTAGACACTTTCTTTGTACGGGTCAATTCCCTTAGATAGCGGTTCCATCTGCTTTTCAGATCCGAAAATAGGCACGCACACATGCACCCTTTGTTTAGCGTACGTGTGTGCGTGCCTGTTACTACTACGTGTAGCCCTAATTGTTACCAATAGATGTCACTGTTTGTTCAAATTTATTAAAATATTTAGTATTTTATTAAAAATTACTATTTAGAGGTAGGTATAAAATTAATAAATATTTTTAATAACTTAAAGTAATATTTATTTATTAATAGGTTACCAAAACTTTATATTGTGTGAAATATTGAACGACCACTAATGATGCCATAAAATCTAACAAAAAACGACCACTAATTTGTCGTTGAAGTCAAGATGAAGTTTGAAAGAGTTTTGGCATTGCACATGTAAACAAGTAGCATATTGTTTTCTTTGCTTTTCTTCGCTTTTTACGTTGAGTTGAACTTATTCCTCCGTAAAAGTTTCTGTATTTAACTGCTCCGCTGTTTTCTGTTGTGTTAAACATTATCAATTGTGCGAAATAGATGCTTATTTGTTCGTGATATTGACGCTTTTAATCTTGTGTTGTGCTAAAAGCACAATTTTGTGTTATGCTGTTATTTTTGTATTGATTGTGCGAAATAGACGCTTTGTTCGCGATATTGATGCTTATATTTTACAAAAATAGAAAATAATGAAAACTATAAAATTTGTGTTTTATTTTATTCTTCCTATAGGTATATTTTTTTGGGTAACGAGTTATTTTGTTTTGGTTTTCAAGTGTGTTATATTTTAAAAATGTAGAGATACTTAAAAACCAGAACAAAATAACTCGTTACTCGGAACTAATCATTAGCAGGCTATGACTGTGTATACATATTAATGGGTGTATACATGATTAGTTCCGGAACGAATTTAAAGATGGTGCTTCAACCATGCATGCAAGAAAATTCCACAAGAGGGCTCTCTTTATCATATATATTACTTTACTCTTTGGCTTATACCCCGATTCTCGAGAGAACCGATGTCGCCACACTCACACTGGCGCAAACATGCACACAGAAGTATCTGAAAGCTTATTGGTTATAAAATCTTATACAAAAATAAACTTTAATTCGAATGCGACAAAAGCAAAATTATACTACTCGTTTTATTACTTACGACGTTTCGCTTGCTACTACTAACTTGCAAAGAGAGTGTTGCCATCTAGCGTCGAGTAGCATAAGTCTGTTTATAACTAAAACTCAATAGTTCAGCAACT
>JALPQI010018108.1:0-24210 GCA_025490895.1 Thaumatotibia leucotreta
ATGTGTAAACATAGAAGTAGCAACGATATTAGGCTAGCATAATTATCTTGTATTTATTTGACAGCAACTCGCAGCCATACGTCCGTTTTAAAACACTTCAATCGAAAAAAGACGAACTGCCAGTTGATGTACCTAGTTAAACAAGTATTTCAACAACCACAAGTCGGTAGTGACACTAGTGACCCTGCCTACGAAGCTGGAGGTTCCGGGCTCGAATTCCGACGAGAACGTTATTTGTGTATTTATTTATCACAAATATTTGTTCCTTGGTCATGGCTGTCTATGTATTTTAATATCTGTATTATATATCGTCGCCTGGTGCTCACATCACAAGCCTTAATTGAGCTTACCGTGGGACTAGTTCGATTTGTGTAAGATGTCCCATATATTTATTTATTTTATTTTTATTTATTTATAATGTTATAGTACATACCTACATAGAGTAACTATTTAAAAGAAGCACAAATCGAAATATGTCTGAAAATGATTGTATTTATTCATGTTTTAAACAACATGTACAGTCAAAGACAAAATAAGGTGTACACAAAAATGTTCAAAAATATGTCCCGATGCACTCTAATTCTGTGTAATAAGAACGTCGTAACATATTTATGAGCGGATTCTTTCGATACTTATTTTTGCACTTGACTGTATGTACTATTATGGTTGTATAATAAATAATACCACAATGTATTAAAGTTTTCTCAAAAAATGGTATCAACGAATTTAACCTATCAAGATACTTCACCTTAAACAAGATAATGTGTTAGTTCATATACAAGTAACTTATGATCTAGTTCCATCATAATTTAGTTGAAATCAAGTATACCTGCGTAACTTTACCTATTAATCATACAGATGACAGAGTGACGTGTGATGTGGGACGTTGAATAAGACGACTAATGGCTTAGGGGTAGAAATATAATATTAGAATATTTTGAACATGAGTTCAACGCGTACTTTCATTATCATCATCAGCCTATGATAGTCCACCGCAGGACGTAGGCCTCTCCTATTAACTATTTAGACGCATTAGGAGGTAAATGCCTATAATCGCCACGCTGGACAAGCGGATTGGCGATCGCAGTAATGTGTCCACTATGATAACGCTGCTGCCCATCATCAATCGTTATCAAAAATGGTCAGTGACACTTCAATCCCTTAGTCGACTCTTACGACACCCGCAGGAGGAGTTGGGGTGGTGACAAATGTATTCTTACTGCCGTAACCCACGGCCAACGAGTAAGTACTTTGTATTTTTTAAAATCGGTGAACAGGTTTGGATCCATGAAGGTTCACATAGACCAGAGTTAGACCCCTAAAGGTGCATTCGCTCATGCTATCTCCCACTCTAAAGGTGCGATTAAACCAAAAGAGCATTCGCTGTTCTAGCGCCCGTTCTACGAAATCAACCAATCACGTTTTGTGTACCGATCGAATTTCGTAGAGTGGGAGGTTAGAACAGCGAATACTCTTTTAGTTTGAACGCACCTTAAGAAATTCGTTCGTTACACGAAACGCGATTCGTCGAAATTCGTTGATATCGTAGAGTGGGGGATAGAATGAGCGAATGCTCGTTTGGTGTAAATGCACCTTCACACGAGGTTAAAGAGAGAAGTTTCAAAGGTATGGACTGTACCAGTTTTCGTGTTAGTTGTGCGAGATTGTGTAAATGAACTACCTATGTTTTTAAAAATAAACAAGCAAATAAAACACAAAGTTACTAACCGTAACGCACATCTAGCATTGTACCGAGGAGAAGTTTCATAAGTTGCGAAACTTGCATAGAGAATGTTCTCGGGAATCTTAATTTGACAAATAATCTAATCAAGCCAAGATCGTACTAGATACATGCCTTATGAGTTATATTTACTGCCTTGTTTACTTATTTACGATTTAAAATAATTATTTATAACACATTTTTATAAGTTCTCATGGAAACATTCTCAATGAGAACTTGCTCTTAAATTCTTATGAAAATTCTCGGAAAATTCCGAGTATAATCCCGCAATTTTGAGAATGTTCTAAATTGCTATGCACATCAGTCACATCACATACCTACCCACACAAACAAAAACTCTAAGAAGACATTTCCAAAACATATTGTCAGGCTTCTTTATCCTTATGGAAAAAAGCGTTTCGTCCGATCGTCTTTCTATTACCATTTCTCATAATAATATAGGTAATTTTATTTGACGGTAACAAAACGGACGGCACGAGAAATATAGGGACATTTTAGGATACATTTGACTTATGTTAGGGTCGTAAAATTCCGAATCGAATAAAAAAATCTCGCGTCGCGATTTTTGTCCGTCGTGTTTGATTACAAATTAAATTTTGAAACTGGAGTCTGATTCACTTGCCACTTGCCTTTCAACTTCATAATCGGCTTCATGATATAATAGGTACTGCATTATCGTCTGACTTAGAAAATGTTTGGCTCAAGCGCTACCCGGAAAGTGGTTCTAATCTAAATCGTAAGACCTGGGGCCCATTTGTCTAAAGCTTGAAAGTTATAATACAAGTGGAAGTCTCTTTTTAACACCATTTCTTAGATAAAGACTTTCACTTGTATTACAAGTTACAAGCTTTTGAGAAATAGGCAACTGAAACAAACATCGGGGCAAGTTGAAACTAAAATAAAAGCTCGTTGAAATAAATCCCTTAAAGCATAACGGTATAGATCGGGAACTACCAAAAGATAAAGTTTTAGTTACACTGCTAATTCACACAGCAGTGGGTACAGCGTTTACTGATAGTTTTGGGTCACAGTGTGCAGTTAATTAACAGTAGGATAATGCCATTGTCGCATGGTGACGGCAGTAAAGATACATTTTGTTTAGACCGCAAATCTTCCCGTGGAGTGTCGTAAGTGTCAAGTTGTCGACTAAGAAGAAGATTTATAGAAGCGATTAGAGATCGAAGTATTGTGATACTTCGATCTCTAACCGCTTGCACGGTGTGGCGATTAAATATGTGGATTACCTCGTAATGTACCAAAACTGAGAGAGGACTGAGAGAGGCTGATGATAATGATAATGCCATACGTTACCAGAATTCCACGCAAAATTATTGCACTTGAAATTCAGTATACGAGTCTCCAGATATGGTTACAATTAAAGAGAATACATATTCATTAGCAACATTTTAACCGGAAGTCAGTCGTTCATATACAAAAGTCTTTTAGCCAAGGATTTTAGAATTATAAATAACGTGAGAGTCAAACAAATTTAAATATTTAGCGCAACGTAATTTGGATCCATTTAGAAGATCTTCGTCGTGGAGTACCTGCGACCAAAGCCCAACGTGACTGCTAGCTTGCGCTTTGTTAGAACTGGTGCTGGCCGCGGGCAGTATACTCCATGACGAGGTTCCTCTATACATGTCGAGCAATTATCGACTTAAATTACTTAAGTAATCTGTTTCGTTAAATATTTCTCCTATGGATGTTGTACACGATAGGGGTTCATTTGTAGTAAGACACCGTGTAAATCACAAAACTATAATACACACAAAACTATAGTACACAACAATAATAAAACAATTTAGGCAAATTAAAATACAGAAGCACAATAACTGACTTTTTTCACTTGACGTCTCATAGCAAACTGAGCGTCTTTTGTTTTTTCAGGCACGGCCTACTAGAATGTGGGAGTGCACAGAGGTTTTATACCTTTTATTAACAGTAATAAAATCAGGAAGCACCCGTTACAGATGTGCACAACTCAATATATTAAGAATACGATTAAACGTATCGCCACTACACTGTCTAGTCTGTTGTAACCTGTATCTTGTGTTTAGGTTATTTTTTATTTTATTTCTTTTTGTTATTTTCTTGCTGGTGCAATTAAGAATTACTTACTTAACTTGTTATTTATCCTGCATAAATATAGATATTAACATAACTGGTGAATCCGTGGCAACATGTATTTTACAAAAAGCTAATTCTATCTATCTGTGTCACTTGAATTACGTCTTCGTTAAAGTGACAGACGTTCTTAATGTACTGCTGTTAAGGTGCATGCAGACCAAAAGAGCATTCGCTGTTCTATCCCCCACTCTACGAAATCAACGAATCACGTTTCGTGTAACGATCGATTTTCGTAGAGTAGGGGGATAGAACAGCGAATGCTCTTTTAGTCTGCATGCACCTTAACAAGACCCTCAACTCTCGTACTGTTATTGCTACTCTACTGTGCCAACAAACCCAATTTGGTTACCCGGCAAGTTTTAACAAGTAAGACGAGGGTTATAGCGATTAAACTACACCAAGCAATACAAAGAGTCTCCTTTGTACCTATAAAGACGATTAGCACTACATACTTATCAAACTTTGTAGCCTCGATGGTAGGTTCCGAGTACGAACCCCGGCGAGGGTATTATTTGTGTATTTATTTATCACAAATATTTGTTCCTTGGTTGTGGCTGTGTATATATTTAAGTATGTATTTGTATGTATGTATTATTTATATCGTCGCTTGGTACCCATATCACAAACCTTATAACCCTAATCGCCTAAATCAAACTAGTTTTAAGTTGTTTTTATATTTTTGTAGTTCACAGAGCCTTAGTGTTATAACTGTAATGCTGTGTAACTTATTTGAATAATAAATAAGTAAATAACTTACCGTGGGACATTAAGTGGATTTGTATAAGATGTCCCAAGATATTGATTTATTTATTATTCTAGGATACCTTAGAAAACAGTGGATTCTCGTTGTAGCTTTAACCTTTTTCGCAAAATCAGAATTATAACAGCACCTAGTAGGTAGGTACGTACGTACTCTTTCATGTCCATTTGACAAGTTTGGCACCCAATGTTCTGATCACTACACATACCTACAAGTATTATCAATGGTTGCAACCTACTGTTCTGATCGGTGTACTGTGCCAACAAACCCAGTTTGGTTACCCGGCAAGTTTTAACAAGCGAGACGAGGGTTATAGCGATTAAACTACATCAACAATACAAACAGTCTCCTTTGTGTAAAGCCGATTAGCACTTGGTTGCTAAATTTGAACCACTATAGTTTCAATCCTTCTTCGCCTCCTTACCTTTCTGAAAGAATCCTTTATTTAGCCGATGTCAGTAATCACCGTTTACGTTCAAGTGTTAACCTCACTCTTGCTTTACCATGTAATAAGTCGCGTACTTACTCTAGCCTCGTCCTGCCCGTATACTAAATTAGAGCTTTTGAAATTGAAACCTAATGAGTTCGAAAATATAATCGCTTTTCTTTTGTTCTAAACCATCGAATATGTCCTTTATAAATCACATTGGGCAGGACGAGGCTAGATCTTTTTGGTGCGTGCTGTGAAATTGTGGAATGGGCTGCGCTGTCCCTCAGACAGGCCCAGTCTGTAAGTTATAAATAAATAAGTATCATGGGACGTTCTTGTACTTTCTCTAAGTAGTTCCAAGGTAAACTCGAAAGACTTATTGTGGCTATTGAGCGACGATATACAGGTTAGTAAAAATAAGTGCATTTCCATTACCAGTTAAGGTTTAAGGCAAGCACGCAAAATTAGATCAAATTTCAGAAGCAGTGCTAAGTAAATAGTATTTTGTAGAAGGACCTAGGACTATTTAATGTACAGTCAACCTATTGGAACCCTAGGCCACTCAGGAACCATGTCAAAGTAACGTTATCAATCAGATTGTAAGACATTTCAAACGGCTTTTCATTTTGACATGGTTCTAGAGTGGCCTAGGGTTCCAATTGGTCGAGTGTACATCATAATACATTTTGATTCTCTTCTAAGCAACTTATAAGAACAGGTTATTCTATATTTTAATCATTTTATTTTCATGAAAAATGGATGTCGTCTGACATATTAATGCTCCTGAAAAAGATAATAGGCATGTTGATAAATTACCTTTTGGTGTCGAATCATCATCAAACGCAGATCTATTTATACTTACATCGATATTTGGTGGCATTTGCCAGATGACACTAAGATCACTGGTTAGATTAGAATCTATTTGAAGGGCCCACGGAAAAAATATCTAGTGCTTAAAAAAATCAGGGCAAATACACATCTTATTTTTTTTAAAGCAATGTGTTTTTATTCTGTTACTTGAATTGACTAGATATGTTCTTTCCGTGGACCCTTAAAACCAAGTTGACCAATGTTGGTGGTAGGATTGGGCGGGGGCTCCCATATTCTTATTTCGCCAGGTGAGCAGTGAGTTGTAAACTGATTAAGTACGATTCTTATTAGGCCAGATATGCAGCATGTCTATTTCTAAATATGACAGTTATGGTCAAGGATCGGACAAACGCCCGTCATTTTGAAACTGACTCTGTTCCGTACAGTTAGAGACTTCTTATGATGTGAACATATTTTATTTAATCCTCATCAGCCCATGTTAGTCCACTGCTGGACGTAGGCCTCTCCTATTAACTATGCGTATAGACGCATTAGGAGGTGAATGCCCATAATCGCCACGCTGGGCAAGCCGATTGGCGATCGCAGTAATGTGTCCACTATGATGACGCTGCTGCCCATCATCAATCTTGTAGAATGGTCAGTGACACTTCAATCCCTTAGTCGGTTCTTACGACACCCGCAGGAGGAGTTGGGGTGGTGACAAATGTATTCTTACTGCCGTCACCACAAGGCAAATAAGATTTTTATTTAATATGATGTTTTTAATTACACTTTGTGTTAACAAAGTATATATTTAGGAGATTCCAACTCTTTCTTACTTGTACAAGTTGTACATATCATAATTGTGACCAATAAACGATTTAAGTAAATTTTATGAATATACGCGAATACATAATCCGTTTAAATAGTTTTATTTCTTGAATAATTATCGCGGTAACCGAAGAAGATATTATACACTCAACACACGTTTTTATTATTCATTACCATTACTACTTTATAAAAGCAAACGAGATTATTATGCCAGAATAGCGGACAAACATGCGTCTGCTACAAGATAACCGAAAATGACTCCACTATTTATACGCAGTGCGTCAATCATTTGGAAATGGTAATGACTTGAATTGTGCGACGAAATAATCGTATAGAACTACCCAACACCATTTTGCTTATTTTTAAATCATAGACAATTAGTGAAACCGCAAGGAAATATCTGTCAACAAAATTTGGTGTCGAAACCTATCTGCCTGCATTGCTCAACGAGATTATTTCTCAAAATGTACTCTATGCTTGAACGGTATGTGTGAACGGACTCTATGCCTTTTTTTTTAAAGTAATCCGTTATGGATACCACCCGGCCCGGGAGCAGCCGGGTGGTTATGTCCGACTCGCACGGACTAAGCCCCTCGGGTGTTCCGCCGCTCGCTCTGTGTACGGGGCTTCGGGAACGCTGCTGCACACCTCCGCGAAAACGGACTCTATGCCTAGAACAACTATAAGGCCGGCCTTATACAACCGGAATCAAAGTAAGTATTCATAATATGAATTCATACTCTTATTCCGTTCTCTTGCCTCACACATCCCGATTCAGAGTAAGAATTCATAATTAACATTCAGATTTCAGATTGACACTTGACAGTTGTCTTGCGAAAACGTCTGAAGACAAATACGTGATCGTGACATTGACAACCTAAGCATAGACAATTAGACATACAGAACGACGTTTTGTCTATGTATTCATAATCTGAAATCAGAATGTGTGTGTTGGTCCTCGATATTGTATGGAAAGACGTGCGTTCTGAAATTTTTCATATTCTGAATTCATAATGCATGTCAGATCAACTTTGTCATATCAATCTGAAAAATTCATATTCTGAAAAAATCTGAATGTGTGTGGTCAATAGGTAAATTGTATGCAAAACCGTGCGTTATGAATTCATAATATGAATTAAGAGTATTCATTCATATTCTGATTCCGTATGTGTAATGCCGGCCTAAGTGTCTGTATAAAGCGCCTATTACACCTTTCTGAATCAGTCACTGACGACAGAGATGCCATGTAATGGTTGCAGCTAGTGAAGGGTCGGGGGTCAATGAAACCACGATTTAAAATACAAAAAAAAACTATAATGTCCGTTCCTAACAGCACTGAGTAAATTGAGCGCAAGAAGGGGGAAAGCACTGGCCTGAACAGGTTTTGGTAGCTCCGGTAGAATTAGTAGCACTAGGCAATGGCAGGCTGTGACACTACACGGCAGGTTGCTTGAACAGCCGGCGACTCCGATAGGTATCAGTGGCCCGTGGTTATAGTGGCCGGGTTCCTCCGTCTGCGGCAGCTCAGATAGTCTGGTATTTGATCCCCAGCGGGAAAATAGCTCGACACTAATTAAAAGTAGGATTATAGGCAACACAGCATGCTAGGTGTCCCATATAATAATTTAATTTGATTTAAAGCGATACGTGCTCCGCCTCGGACAGCTGGGAGCGGTGTCAGGGCAGAGAAAACCGAATGATGCGCTCGCGCATCTTCGTATATGTTCGGAGGCGCGCTAGGGTACCGCGCCTGGCCGCTTGCGGCAGCGCACGGCTAGAAAAACCATTAGCAGTTAGATTCATTGTAGCGGTTCCGTACACTAATTATATAATTACGCGTATACTAAAATTACGACGTTACAGCCATAATATGCTAGACACGATTAAAAATATCTCCATACGTGTTTTACATACTGCGTCGTCCCTGTCGTCAGCGACTGATTTAGGAAGGTGTAATAGGCGCATTACATCTCATTTCTGAAAGTAATTACAACGTCAAATTATGACAAGTTTGACATACACTTATAGGTGAATGATGTAATTGTAATAAAGATATTTTAGATTGATTTACACTCATATTAACAGGCATTTGGAATTTATTCAGATATAAATGTCTAAATCAACACATCTGAGAAAATTCAAGAAGAATAAGGTAAGAAAACGAATCTAACATGCCAACTTGCCTGGGCAGTCATTAAAATAAATAATTATTGTAAATATAAGTTATTATATAATACGGAGGCGTCATCATAGTTACTGAGAAAATTCCGTGGAAACTGAACTTGCGTCTGAAAGTGACTAATTTTTACATTATAAAAACCAAATCAGACCTTTGCCTTAATTATCCTCCGGCAAGGTGAGCTGGATGATGGTTGTCTGTCATATCAGACTACGGTGGTCAAAAGGTTACGAGTAAAACGTGACAGTAGTTTTTTTGGTGACAATAGACTGTAAGACACTGGTCTCTCTTGAACTACTAAGCTATGAAATGTATAAACACGAACAAAAAATACACACTCTCGTGAAAAAAGCAGACACGGCGACACTCGCCTGGCGGTGATAGCTGATAGCTGGGCGAATATCGCCGTGTCTCTTTTATTTACACAGGAGTGCGTATCTTTTGTTCGTGTTTATAGCCGATAGTTCATAGCTTAATAGCTCGCGGTGAGACCAGTGCCTAAAGGCCAAGCCACACCGAGTGCGGGTGGCCACCCTCCAGTAACTGGCAATCTTATACAAAAAATGAACTACATGAACTGTATAAAGTGTTAATGTATTTTTTTCTCTTGTCTCAATAAAAATTTCATTTCATTTTTTCATTTCATTTTAGAATTCATTTTGGAAGAGAGAGAGTGATTGATTAACATGACACATCGTTTTAAATTAATTCTAACTATAAGCACATAGAGTTACTGGGGAGTGGCCAGTTACTAGCAATTTGGCCTATAAAAAAAACAGTAGTGTATGACTGAAAACATCCACTTTTAGGTTATAAAATTCGTAGTAGATTAAACAAGTATAGATGAATTGGCTACATTTTTTGTTTATATTTCAGATATCATGTTTCAATTGAAAAATTGCTGTTACATATACAGTCTACGCACGGGTACCATTACAATTGCCGTGGTATACATAATAGAAGCAAGTAGTTGTATCCCATTATTATATTACCAAACCACTAGACCCAGTAAGTCAAGGGCCTGGGTCAAAAATATTTTCGTTGTCTTGTTTCATACCATTCTGTAACGCTTTCAGTTGCTAATTCGATTCAGTATATAAAAAAAAATCCGGTGCACTTGTATTTCTTTTTTTCACGCTAGATTTTAATCCATACATCAGAAATTTAAAACAAAACTCATACAAAAATCATCACTGCGTGATGTTTTTTAAGGGCATAAAATAAGACAACGAAAAGAATTTCGACCCGCCTGAGTAGACGATCAAGCTTGGCGTGTGGCGTCCATGGGCCATTTTTTTCAAAGTTGTCCACCCTACTTTTTTTTTCGACTTTTAATATGATTTCCATTCGCGAGCTCTATGATTGATATGATAGGAGAAATTATTTGTTTTAAGGTTTTTTCTTTCATTTCGTTGCCATTTTTTCATGCATTTTGTATGCGGTAACAGAACTGTAAGTTCGATTTTTTTTTGTTTTTTGGACAAAATATTTCTCCTATTAGGATCGAAAGAGCTCATGATTTTGAGTAGAAATCATATAAAAATTACCTATGTTGCAAAAAAGTGGGGACAAGTTTGAAAAAAATGCCCCCATGACAAAAGCGCGTGGCCTGCACGCTGGCGAAATCCCTTGGATGCTCAGTAATCAGTAATCAGTAATGTTTATTATTGCTCGACGCGCCGCTCGTCTCGCCACCACAGATGTCATTATATACCATAGATCAAGCAAACGTATCTACTTAGCGTGTCAAATGAACTCAGTGAAATCCACTGAGTTGTCCGTCTTTAATCGCAGCTTGCAGCTTTCGGGCGTCAAATTTTGTAAGTTGAAGTGAACAAAAACATTAATAATGCCTCTTTAAGTAATATTAATTGCAACAACACAAAAAAATATGAATACTCAAGGGCCTGAGACATATTTAAAATCATAGGCAAGTAACGCCTTCAGTACAAAATTTGACACGCTCGGCCTCCATACAGATGAATGGACTTGTTTCTTCTATCCAAATCTAATTCTGTGCTCGCCACTCACGCCTTAAGGTTCCAGGTGGACCAAACGAGCATTCGCTATTCTATCCCCCACTCTACGAAATCAACGAATTACGTTTTGTGTAACGATCGAATTTCGCAGAGTAGGGGGTTAGAATAGCGAATGCTCGTTTAGTCTGAATATTTCTAAGTATGACCTTTCGACAGCTATAAATTAATCCTTATTAATAATGATGGTAAGTCTCACCGTTTTTTCGATAATCTTAACGTCATATTATACAGGGTGTTTGGTTAGCGGTGTCGGAGCTTTTAAGGGCTTAAACTGCAATCAATTTCATCGATAAATTACCATACAATTTTTTTGTGCCAACGATAATTGAATGGCGGCCATTTTAAAATTTCAAACAGACGAATACGTACGGGCGCACGTGATATTTCTGGAATTATACGTTGGTTATCGGTCCTATTAAATAAATATAAATAAATAAATATCTTGGGACATCTTACACAAATCGACCTAGTCCCACGGTAAGCTCAATTAAGGCTTGTGATGTGGGTACCAGGCGACGATATATATAATAGATAGATACATATAGATACTTATATACATAGACAACCATGACCAAGGAACAAACATTTGTGATAAATAAATACACAAAGAATGCCCTCGCCGGGATTCGAACCCGGAACCTCCAGCTTCGTAGGCAGGGTCACTACCAACTAGGCTACGGAGGCTGACTATTCTTGCAAAAAATCATTAGATAAGCAAACTAATTAAGCTAATCATTTGACTCAACTATTTGAACAACAAGGCTAGAAAAAATGTTTTTAATTAAGAATAGTAAAAAAATCACCTTAATTTTTCAATTAATTTAATTTTGCATGAAAACTAGGTCGTTAAGATTTTTGGTGTTGTTATTTGTTAGTACAGGATGTTAGCTAAAGCACAACACCATAATTAAATTACAGTTATACCTTAAGTACTTTAGGAATTACAAGTGCTCAAACATGCACTGGATGGATGGAAAGCGGCCACTTTACTAGTCAGTACACTGCTGACATTCATTTGTTTATGGATTTTACATTGGGAACGCTAAATACAGCTGTTTTGGTGTATGTTTGAGCACTTGTAATTCCTAAAGTACTTAAGGTATAACTGTAATTATGGTGTTATTTTTTAGCTAACATACTGTACTAATAAATAACAACACCAAAAACCTATCTTAATGACCTAGTTTTCATGCAAAATTAAGCTAATTGAAAAATTAAGGCACATTTTTTACTATTTTTAATAAAAAAAAGTTTTTTTAGTCTTGTTGTTCAAATAGTTGATTCAAATGATTAGCTTAATTAGTTTGCTTATCTAATGAGCTCTCTAACGAGATTTTTTTTGCAGGGATAGGACCGTTAACAAACGTATAATTCCAGAAATATCATGTGCGCCCGTATTCGTCTGTTTGAAATTTTAAAATGGCCGCCAATTAATTATCGTTGGCATAAAAAAAAATTGTATGGTAATTTATCGATAAAATTGGTTGTAGTTTAAGCCCTTAAAAGCTCCGACACCACTAACCAAACACCCTGTATACGGCATGAGCTTTAGAAATGGTATTTTTGGTCCCTTTTGGACTTCTCAATATATTATGCTGTACGAGCGAAAAGGACAAACAATACTTAACCGGCTTGCTAAGTTAGGACACGTTTTTGAATAAGGGGGTACGTTTACTTTTTTTATAAATTAACAGTAGTTATAAAACAAAATCGCTCCCCGCCGTCTGTATGCTTATATCTTTGAAATTATTCAATGACTTTCAAAACTACAATTTATGTACAAAGATTAAATCTAACTAATCTACTTATCCTAACCTATATCTAAGATTGGCCCTTGTGGCATTGTACCGAGGATGCTGGCGGCATTTCCTCGCTGTATCGCAATACTGATGCGTTGTGCGAGAAAGTCGCCAGCTCTTCGGTCTTTAGTTACGTCAACCAGACGTTTCGCGATCTCAGCAAACAATTTGCGTACGCTGGGGCCCCGTGAACCTAAAGTTTCTAATGATTTTAGATTTATGTTTAAAAAAAAAGAGATATTTAAGAGGAAGTTTTCAGTATCAGTACTGTACGCGGACGAGTCACATAATGCATTGTAACATATTGTGTGATATTTGTGCTGAAAGTTTAGGTTTTTTCATTGTCTCGTATTGGTTTAAAACACGAGCAAATTGATTGAGGAAGGTCGCCGATATTCGCGCAGAAATCAAAGTCGAAATGTGATGATGGCATCATGAAGAAATCGGTTGAAGTCAGTTTTTTTTTTATTTGTTGATTATTATATGTTGTATTGGAAATGAATTCTTATATTTTTTGCAGTTGAGAACTGGATGTATACTATGAGCCAAGCGGCTTGCGTTATGACTATAATAGGCTGCTGTATTTATCTGCTGACCTTAATTAAGGAGGTAACACCGTTTTAATTACTATATGTACCACTGCGACCATATATTATTGAATAAAATGCCGTGTGTTGACGGCAGTAAGAATACATTTACCACTTCGAACAAATAAAACATGGAAGCTGCACGCCATATTAGATTGCCTTTCAAGAACGGCCCTGAATTTTAATTGACAATTGTCACCCCCTCTTCAATGCATCACGGTAATGAATGTCAATATCAACGTATATAAAAACTTAAACCGCCATTTAAAAATAGTTATGATAGGTCCATCAAAGTTTTGATTGGCTATATCCTATAAACATTTGTCAAAGATGTTGCGCCGAAATATGCGCGGTGTTAAGAAAAGCGTTATGTCCTGCCCATCTTGGCACAATTGAACAATTGCTTTTGGGGGCATTTTTGAGCTGGCGGTAGACGTCCATGTTATATATGGTCGCAGATTTACCACCACCCCAACTCTTGACGTGGGTGTCGTAAGAGTCGACTATGGGATTGAAGTGTCATTGAATATTTATTTATCGAAGATTGATGGGCAGCAGCATCATGAATGACAGCCACACACTACTGCAATCGCCAACCCGCTTGCCCAGCGTGGCGATTATGCGTATTTACTTCCTAATACGCAAAGAATAGGCCTATGTCCAGTTGTGTACTAAAAAAGGTTGATTATGTAAATGTGCTAAAACATTGTTTTTTTGCAGGAAAATAATTATTGGGCAGTAGGGTTGCTTCTTATTTCCATTGGATTCGTATGGAGTCTAAGTTTATATATATTTGGTATAAGTTACGCTCGGCATTCGCCCAATAATACCATAGCAATTGTTCTACTTGTCCTTGTAACACGTAAGTGTCTGCATTATCTGCACTACAAGCGTTATTTTCGTCGTATAAGCTATACAAGGTGCTCACGAGCATTCCGACAGATTTTAATGATGTATTCCTGACCATATTTAGAGTTTTTAATGTCATATAACCGTTTTTCGACATAACTCGCCATAAAACTTATTTTTGATTACAATGCTATCAATAATAATAGGTATTAGAACACATTGTCTAATATCTATTACCACACCTTATGCCTGACAATCAAAAATAAGAATAGATTTGACGAAATAATCTGTCACTGTAAAAATAAATTAACAAATTGTTGCTTTGATAAAAATACTGGAAATGTTAAAACGTATTCAAAAAGTCTAAAAAAACGGTTTTTACATAACATTTTTTGTTTATTTTGATGCTTAGAATGCATAGTTAAAATCTCTCGCAATGTTCACGAGTACCGTACCTATATAATTATATTTAGCCAAAAAATCATACATTACATAATTAAATAAATATATTTCACACAAATCGACCTGGTCGTGATGTGGGTACTAAGCGACGATATAAACAACAGATAGATACTTAAATACACAGCCAGCCATGACCAAGGAACAAATATTTGTCGGAGTCGTGCTTCGGTTCGCGCAAACCTGTACCACATGTCGAGTCGTCGAAGACCAGAACAGTCTCTTATTTACAATGAGAATGGTCTTATTTGCAATGGTCGAACTCTCTCTCGCATGTATGATTTTCCGCTCCACCGGTCGCATTAGACCAATGTCTTAGCCCAGGCCTTTAGGTCCGTTGAAAACAGCTTAGCGGAGCAAGATTTTTGTATGCAATAATTTCAAAAGAAGAGATGGCCTGGTCCCGGAGCCGCGTGACATGATGATGACAGTAAGAATACATTTGTCACCACCCAAACTCTTCCCGTGGGTATCCCAAGAGCCGACTAAGGGATTGAAGTGTCACTTGACACTTCAATCACTTAGACAGCCCCTCCTAGACTATCCTTTGATAGAAGATTGATGATGGGCAGCAGCGTCATGATAGTGGCACATTACTGCGGTGGCCAACCCGCTTGCCTAGTGTGGTGATTATGGGCATTACCTCATATTGCGTTCATACACATAATATCTAGTTTTGGTGAGGTCTTGAGTGTTTATATAAAAAAATCATGTCAGTTAAAGAGTAGGTACACTTTAACTGACACGACTTTTTTTATCTAACCACTTTCAAATCTACAGCAAAATTGTCATTGTTGTTCGTTTACATGTTAATATTGTTAAAGGTACATCTGGTAATCCGTCTGTCAGCCTACGTAGCCTTGTTGGTCCAAAATCCGGGTTTGAATCCCGGCGAGGGCATTATTTGTGTATTTCAGTATTATCATTAACATTTGCTCGTTGGTCCGGATTGTCCATGTATTTAAGTAAGTATGTATATGTATCTGTCTGTTACATACCTATGTCATCGCTTGGTACCCACATCATAAGCCCTAAATGAGCTAACCTTGGGACTAGGTCGAATTGCGTAAGGGTGATGACACATTTATCAGCATGCATACGCAATTTGTCTATAGAAAGTGTCAGTTTAGTATGGGACCGCGTCCAGCTTTCCGCACGCGTACGCATGCTTACATGTTTCATACTAAACATCCAATTTTATTAGACAAAATGCGTACGCATGCTGGTAAGTGTGTCTACACCCTAAGATTGTCCAAGGGTATTATTTATTATTGTTAAAAGTAAAGTAAAGTCACCATTAGATCATCAAAGCGATCAATCAATCAATCAATCATCAATCAATATATTTATTTGCTAGAATACATAAAACAGGTTCAGGTACAAGATGTTAAGGTACAGTGGATACAGTATATAATCTAGTAAAGACATGCAAATGCAGAGATTTGTAGACTACATAAAAAAAAAAAAACAGAAAAAACAACACTTACAAAACGATTAAGTCAAGAGCTCTCTCTTGACTTAATCGTTTTGAAGTGGAGAGAAAAAAATTACAACCATTCGTATATGGTCAGGGTAATCAGAAAATCTGAGCAGGCGTCTGTTTTCATTGTATTAGACTGATGTTTTGGTATTTTTGAGCATCGTGGCCCTACGAACAAATAAAACATGGAAGCCACACGCCATATTAAATTGCCTTCCAAAAACGGTCCCGAATTTTAGTTTACAAGTGTCACCCCCTCTTCAATGCATCACGGCAGGGATCGGAAACCGTTATTATTTTCAAACCGTTACCATCCGTCAACCCCAAACCATAATCATAAAGTTTTTGTTCTCATTAACCGATACTTCTTAATGTTCTTTGACGGAACGCTTAATGGCCGATTCTGTTCTCAACGAACGGAATAATAACGGTTTTCCTAATTCTGTTGTAAGAGATGAACTGTCATGTCATGTTCTTCTTATAAAGTTTCCGTTACGGTTAATGTTCTTTCAAACGTTTTTGGCCGCGAACGCTATGTTTAGTGTTCTTGGGAACGGAATAATAGTGGTTTTCCTGTCAAAATTGATTTGAACAAATAGACAATCACATGTGGTGCCTATTCTCCGATTAATCGAAATTGAATGTCGTATGGCTTGTATAAGGAAAACGTATTGAAATGACGTTTCGTGTCGTTTACTATTTTAATATTTATGGATACTGGAATAGAGGCCCACTAGAATTTTAAAATCTGTTCCAAATTTAAACGCATAACCGAACGTAGTTAAGGAAAAAGGACGCAATACACTACAATCTGCCAATTTGTTTTAAATCCTATGTCAAAAGGAAAAGCCATCAATTTAAGTGACAAAGTGGCACCTTTTCGTTCACCTTTTCACCGCCACGTCAAAAAATAAAAGCGAGCAACACACGCCAAGCAACAAATTGCATGTAAACAACCAACTCAACAAAGTAAGTATCAGCTTCGTAGTGTTAAACGAACATATATTTTATCAGTTATATCAATTCATTGGCGGCGAAAAAATGTCCTTACCTACTGTTATCAGGAGGTAATGTTATGATTACAGTCACGTTAATTCCTATAGCAAGGCTAGCATATCTTGTGTTTAACATCAACTTGCCGCCACACTTCTCTTTTTAATCTATACAATTGAAAAAAGACGCGTAGCTGCGAGTTGCTTGTTAATGCAGATTTCTTTAAGTTTGGCAACAGAGTTTGCAATCTGTCACCAACCTCTTTTGAGAAACTGAACTTGCTTTTCAAAAGAGGTCGATAGATCTGAGTCCGTAGCTATGTTAGCTAACGTGACAATCGCTACGCTACGCTGAGCAGGTAGTGTATCGTAGTTTTCTCTCTGTCACTCTTTCATATTGGTGTGACGAAGACAGTTGAGTTTCGTTCGCGACTGAATGTAGCGATTGGCATATTGGCTACACAACCTGTTCGTTACAAAAATAGCTAAATATAATCATTTCATCGCCAACACAGTTAACTAATGTGTCTTGATACTCTTGATGTTTTATGAATAAGGCAATTGGACTGGATGCGTGTAAGAGTTACGAATAAATGCAATGTCATTTGCAGACACCAATAAACTAACATGTTTTACCACAAAAATCAACTATATTCCAAATAGCTGACTGTGAGTCGTGAGACTGGTGACTTGCTTCAACCTTTTCAACGCCACGTAAAACTATAAAAGCTAAATTTGAACTTTACGCACGTGTATAGTTACATATTATTTTGTGGATTGTGACTTACAAATAGTCTTTGGCGTTGAAACTCTCTTGTTAATCAGTACCTACCAATATATCAGTCTTTGTCCAATCTAATTGAAACCTTGTGGACGGCGATAACGGTTATGTTGGTTACACTGTTTCAACGCCAAAGACCGATATACAAGTCACAGATCAATAGAGACCTAGTCGCACTTGCTTATAGTTTTTGACAAATTCCTTTGTGACACTTTGGTGGCGTGGATGGAGTGACAGCTGCTGTTTTTGCCGTGGCATTGAAAAGGTTAGTGTTATGATTCAGTGCGACAATATGCCGCCGCGAGATAGATTATCCATAAAAGATAGAAAATCTATACATGTAGCGATAACATACTGACATAGCAATCATGTGCTAAGCGTACAGTATAGTTCGAGAAAAATAAATTGAACGTTTATTTTTACTATAATGTAGGTAGAAAGTTACCAATTTATATTTCACGAACTATACTCTCAGTCGTCGTATGTCAAGTTCTTAAATTGATGCCGTTCTGATTGTGTCACTAAGGGATCATCCATTAATTACGTCACACCTCAAGGGGGAGGGAGGGGGTCCACAAAATGTGACATATCGTGACGGGGGGGAGGGAGGAGTTCTATGTTTGTGACGTCACAATCCTCACATACATGAATACATGAACATAAAAGAATAGAAAATCGAAAATATTTGGTCGGAGGAAGAATAAATAAATTTTCTCGTACGTTCATTTTACGAATAATTTTAAGCAATCCTAATAAAAAGTTACTTAAAAAGTGATGTTGTAATTTTTACCTTAAACTAAAAATCTACATGTGACGTTACACTAAGGGGGGAGGGTGTAGTTAATTGTGACGAAGTGTAACAAAGGGGGAGGGAGGGGTCAAAAAATCATAAAATTGGTGTGACGTAATTAATGGATGATCCCCTAATTTTTTATAGTTAGCATATAGTATAGCAAGATAGTAGTTAGAGCAACACACCCAAAGAAGATGTTGACGAAGGCTTAAATGAGCAATATGAAATAGACAATAATATAATAATAATAATATAATAGTTGACCCCAGTTAAAATGACGAATCAAGAATGGGTGACAAAGACAGATCGGGACCAATTCAAGATTTTAAGAAAAAACAATTGAGACGTCACTGAAAATAAAACTAAGGCTGCGTTTCACCAAACTTTTATTCGAAGAATAACGCTTTCTCTCAGATATATATGTAGTGCTAAAGTACTATGGAGATTTGACATGACTATTCGAAAATAAGCGTTATATTTCGAATCAAAGTTTGGTCAAATCGACTAAGTGAAACACGTACACGGTCCAGAATCGAAATCTTTGATAGAGTTAACTGGGTTGGCGTGTGTACCTACTAAAACTAAAAAAGGAAAAAGACTATATATATATTAATATTTATTTATTCGTGGTTAGCTTGGTCTTCCACATTCCAGCGTTTCACCGCTGCCGCTGGAGTCAGCATATGAGTATATGACCGCAGCCGATCTGATGATAACGAGTACTTTTGCGCACTGAGGTTGCAACGCAACAAATACTCATCACTGCTATCTCAAAGGGAAAAGGATTCTTGCTATATCAAAGGGTTCCAGGATGGCTGGCACATACGCGGGTTAGGTTCTCTGGCATGGCATCTTCCACTTTCTTCTATGCTGGTATACCAAGGCATCCATTCAGGTGTCTTAATATCAAAGGGTCCATGGTATCTAAGGCTGTGGAATACGGCACCTCATTAGTTTGATTTGAGCGATTAAATATGAAACACCATTATATAAGTGATACGTAGGCTTAGGACTTTTCATAGCATATCGTGGTTCTAAAATCCTTGGAGCCGCTATGTGTAAAATTTGCGAAGTCAAAGTATAAAGTATAGTAAGTATAATGCGAAAAAAAAAGGTTTTTCGCATTATTTTTTATTAATCTGGCTGTAAGTACTTTTAAGGGTTCTGTAGTAAATTAGGAACCCTTACATTTTCGCCATGTCCGTCTGTCTGTCTGTATGTCTGTCTGTCTGTCTGTTCATCTGTCCATCCGTTGTCTGTCGGTCCGTCTGTCTGTCCGTCCGTCTGTCTGCCCGTTTATATCTGCAAAGAAACATATTTCGACCAGATTACTTGAAATGTCTGTCTGTCTGACGGTCTGTCCGTCTGTCTGTCTGTTCATCTGTCAATCTTTCCGTCTGTCTGTCTGTCTGTCTGACGGTCTGTCCGTCTGTCTGTTTGTTCATCTGTCGATCTTTCTGTCTATCTGTCCGTGTGTCTGTCTGTCTGTCTGTCTGTCTGTCCGGCGGTCTGTCCGTCTGTCTGTCTGTTCATCTGTCGGGCTGTCCATCTGTTTGTCTGTCTGACGGTCTGTCCGTCTGTCTGTCTGTTCATCTGTCGATCTTTCCGTCTGTCTGTTTGTCTGTCTGTTCATCTGTCGATCTGTCCGTCTGTCACAACCAATTTACTCGGAAACTATAAATGCTACAGTAACGAAATTTGGTAAGGATATGTGTTGTATGAACCGCTACAGGAATGTGTTACTAAATTGTAAAAAAAAACCATTGGGGTGGGGGCCCTCCATACATGTAACTGAGGGATAGAATTTTTTTTTAGTTGTACATAAGCGTGTGGGGTATTAATAGAAAGGTCTTTGAAAATGATATAGTAAGTTTATACATCACATTTTTATTTAAGCAAATCGTTTTCGAGATATCAGGTCTCAAAGTCTGAAAAATGTGTCCCCCCCCCTCTTTTTTTTAAACTACGCGATATAAAATTCTGAAAAAAATATATGTTATGCACATTAATAAACTCTATCAACGATTTTTGGTTTGATAAAATTATCTCCTATAGTTTTTGAGGTAGGTTGATTTAACTGTATTTTTTAAATAATAAATTGATAATGGTACGGAACCCTTTGCGCGCGAGTCCGACTCGCACTTGGCCGGTTTTTTTTTATTTTAACTTTGCCCGATCATAACTAGTTTTTTTTAACGAAAAAGTGTTAACGTTTTCACAGCCAGTAACAAAAAAGCTCGTTTAAATTTGAATTCTGAAATGTTGCTAACAGAGTTCTTAATCACAATTGCGGAAATAACGCGTAATTTATTTTTATTTCTTGTTACTGGACATTGTTTTTTTTTGTGATTATTAAGAATTATTTCTATGTCTAGACGGATCCAAGGATAGATGGACGGAAAGAAGGATTAACCAACAGATAGATAGACAGTCAGACGGACGGACGAACAGACAACTGTAAAAGTACTTACACCCAGAATAATTAAAAAGGCAATCATTTCAAGTAATATCCGGTCGAAATATGTTTCTTCGCAGAAATAAACGGGCAAACAAACATACAGACAACGGATGGACAGATGAACAGACAGACAGACAGACAGACATACAGACAGACAGACGTACATGGCGAAAATGTAAGGGTTCCTAATTTACTACAGAACCCTAAAAAGTACTTGCAGCCGGAATAATTGAAAAGGCAACCATTTTAAATAATATCCGGTCGAAATATGTTTCTTTGCAGAAATAAACGGTTGGACACACGGACGGATAGACATACAGACCGACAGACAAACAGACGGATGGACAGGTGAACAGACAGACAGACATACAGACACACAGACAGACAGACAGAGACACACACACACAGACATATAGACAGAAAGACCGACAGATGAACAGACAGACAAACAGACAGACGGAAAGATCGACAGATGAACAGACAGACAGACGGACAGACCGTCAGACAGACAGACGGAAAGATCGACAGATGAACAGACAGACAGACGGACAGACCGTCAGACAGACAAACAGGCAGACAGACAGATGGAAAGCCCGACAGATGAACAGACATACAGACGGACAGACCGTCAGACAGACAGACAGACAGACAGACAGACACACAGACAGATAGATAGAAAGATCGACAGATGAACAGACAGACGGACGGACAGATCGTCAGACATACAGACAGACGGACAGACCGTCAGACAGACAGACATTTCAAGTAATATCCGGTCGAAATATGTTTCTTTGCAGATATAAACGGGCAGACAGATGGACGGACAGACAGACGGACCGACAGACAGACAGACAGACGGACATGGCGAAAATGTAAGGGTTCCTAATTTGCTACAGAACCCTAAAAAGTACTTACAGCCAGAATAATTGAAAAGACAACCATTTTAAATAATATCCGGTCGAAATATGTTTCTTTGCAGAAATAAACGGTTGGACACACGGACGGACAGACATACAGACCGACAGACAAACAAACAGACGGATGGACAGATGAACAGACAGACAGACAGACATACAGACAGACAGACGGACATGGCGAAAATGTAAGGGTTCCTAATTCACTACAGAACCCTAAAAAGTACTTACAGCCAGAATAATTGAAAAGGCAACCATTTTAAATAATATCCGGTCGAAATATGTTTCTTTGCAGAAATAAAAGGTTGGACACACGGACGGACAGACATACAGACCGACAGACAAACAAACAGACGGATGGACAGATGAACAGACAGACAGACATACAGACACACAGACAGACAGACAGACACACACACAGACATATAGACAGAAAGACCGACAGATGAACAGACAGACAAACAGACAGACAGACGGAAAGATCGACAGATGAACAGACAGACAAACAGACAGACGGAAAGATCGACAGATGAACAGACAGACAGACGGACAGACCGTCAGACAGACAAACAGATGGAAAGCCCGACAGATGAACAGACAGACAGACGGACAGACCGCCGGACAGACAGACAGACAGACAGACACACGGACAGATAGACAGAAAGATCGACAGATGAACAAACAGACAGACGGACAGACCGTCAGACAGACAGACAGACAGACGGAAAGATTGACAGATGAACAGACAGACAGACGGACAGACCGTCAGACAGACAGACATTTCAAGTAATCTGGTCGAAATATGTTTCTTTGCAGATATAAACGGGCAGACAGACGGACGGACAGACAGACGGACCGACAGACAACGGATGGACAGATGAACAGACAGACAGACAGACATACAGACAGACAGACGGACATGGCGAAAATGTAAGGGTTCCTAATTTACTACAGAACCCTTAAAAGTACTTACAGCCAGATTAATTGAAAAGGCAACCATTTTAAATAATATCCGGTCGAAATATGTTTATTTGTAGAAATAAACGGTTGGACAGACGGACGGACAGACATACAGACCGACAGACAAAGAGACGGATGGACAGATGAACAGACAAACAGACATACAGACACACAGACAGACAGACAGACACACAGACACACAGACAGATAGACAGAAAGATGGACAGATGAACAGACAGACAGACGGACAGACCGTCAGACAGACAGACAGACGGAAAGATCGACAGATGAACAGACAGACAGACGGACAGACCGTCAGACAAACAGACAGACAGACAAAGGGATGAACAGATGAACAGACAGACATGCATACATACAGACAGACAGACATTTCAAGTAATATCCGGGCGAAATATGCATGTTTCTTTGCAGAAATAAACGGGCAGACAGACATACCGACATACAAACAGACGGACAACAGATGGACAGATGAACAGACAGACAGACAGACATACAGACAGACAGACTTACAAACAGACAGACAGACATACAGACAGACAGAGGGAGCCAAAATGCAAGGGTTCCTAATTTACTACAGAATCCTAAAAAGTACTTACACCCAGAATAATTGAGAAAGCAATAATTTTGAGGAATCAAACGGACGGACAGACAGACATGCAGTCAGACAGACAAACAGACTGACAGACAGACAAACATACAGACAGCCATACAGACAGACAGGTGGATGGACATGGCGAATCTGTAAGAGTTTCTAATTTACTACAGAACCCCAGAATAATTGTAAAAGCAATCATTTCGAATACTACGAGTATCTGGTCGAAACATGTTTCTTTGCGGAAACAAACGACCGGATAGACGGACGGACAGACAATCAGACAGGCAGTGAAACAAACAGACATACAGACAGACGGATGGACAGATAAACAGAAAATATACTTTCATTCGCAAAAGAAATGTTCGTTTAAATTTGAACTTTACTATGATGTCAATAGAGTTCAAGCTCACAACTGCGAAAGTAACGAGCTAAGCCGAGGTTAGACCTGGGTCGCGTTTTATAAAGTTACATTTAAGCTTTGTAAACTTGCGGCAATAACTTGCAAGTGTAAACTCAGCTTTAGGTTCGTGATCGGCTTGCAAAGGGTTAAGAAGTACACGAGGCACAAGTAGTAGAGGAGTGTATTTTCAAAAGGGCTTATT
>JALPQI010018109.1:0-13828 GCA_025490895.1 Thaumatotibia leucotreta
GTAGCATTTTTAAATAAACTAGGCGATCATATTAAATAGTAGTATTTTTTTATATACATAGGTACTAAAATTATGGTTTAGGACTTTTATTATCATAAGAATATACCTACATTATTCACTTAAAATGATTTTGATTGAAGAATTATAATTACGGTTGAAAATACCTTTGAATTTTTATTTTTACTTTAGGTATATTTCTTTTTAAAATTTACGTTATTTAATTTAAATAAATAACAACGTTTTTCCCAAAAGAAATTTAATTTCAGCTACGGAGAACGTAAACGAGAAAAATATGAATTCATTCTCTTTCTTCTCGCAATTACCGAGAAGAGCACATCACTATTTCTTTGCAGTCACACAACGCATCCAAAATGGCATCCCATCCGCTTTGATCCAGACCAATGGAGTTGCAGACAGCTGCCACGGTTTGTATCTGAATTGTGTCCTACAGGTGTTGGTCGATCGTGTAAAACATGTTGTAACGTTTTGTAGATGGAATCCAAAGTAAATTCAGCGCCACGAAGGCATCTGAGGCGGCGGATAGTTGCAAGAAAGTTGCTGAAGAAACAACTGGTACTGAGTTTTCTGCGTTGCCAGTGTTATGCCATTCAATAACTACCTAAATCATCATTACTAAATAAGAACATCGAACTATATTGACAACATACTATATTATTTATTACAAATTCGGTTAATATTTTGCTTAACTCCATGTTTTTCGATGTTCTAATAAGTCATTGTTTGGCATGGGTTCAATTCAACTGTTGGATCAAGATATATCTAATGTTGATTCTCCGTTGCTCTGTGTGACATTAACTCCGTGTGTGTTTTATGTAAACTTCAAGCTCCATTAAAACGAATGTTAGCCAATTTTGATTCCCTAATCAGGTTGATTTCGGTTTTTTTGCCCTAGGCCCTAATCAATTTAAGTTTAACATTTTATTAATAGAAGACCAGATTCGAAGCATGAAACTTTAATGCGATATTTACATATACGATAAGGTCAACAATTTAAAATCTGTCGGTAAAGTACAAAATATTTTTTAGTCTAATTGTATGGTTTGTCATGCATAAGTACCTAATAGTACCTATATACATTGTTAGTTCATAAAAATGGGCTGTAAAAA
This sequence comes from Thaumatotibia leucotreta, assembly GCA_025490895.1. Taxonomy (NCBI): domain Eukaryota; kingdom Metazoa; phylum Arthropoda; class Insecta; order Lepidoptera; family Tortricidae; genus Thaumatotibia; species Thaumatotibia leucotreta. The sequence continues at coordinate 1,128 of JALPQI010018109.1, forward strand.
AAAGTTAAAATCGTTATTGGTTCAAGCTCGAAAATTCAAGTAAAGTCTTGTATAAAAACATATCTAATATCTGCTACTCACTTAGGTAACCCAATTGAATTAAATCTCATCTTTGATCATCTTCTGAAAGCTTTGCATCATACATTATAGGATCTATCCTGTAAATAACAATAATAACTACAATGGACAGAGAATAAAAGCGAATTATACGAGAAATACAATGAATTCTCCTTAAGCGCCCAGATCTATTCCCAGCATACTTAAATAGGGAGTTAAAGAAAGTAGGCCTACCGTAAAGGAATCTAGGTATAGTTTATTTCTCAGAGAAGGTGTTTAATACCACGCCTAATCCAGTCCAGTCACATCAAAATCAAATCTAATAGGCGCAATCCATAATTTATTCGTCGTTATTGAAATTCACTGGGTTAAATACAAGTTACATAATTTCCTCACAACGTTCTTCACAGATACGATCAACTCGACGGTAGACAGCACGAAGAAGGCGGCAGAGGAGGCGAAGGCACAGGCAGCGAAGGCTGCTGAAGAGGCCAAGGAGAAGGCTCGGCAGGCTGCGGAAGCTGCTGCCGCTGAAGCCAAGAGGGCTGCCAGTGAGTACCCTTTTTTATGCCTATACAGCAAACATGACTGCACCTACTGGTTGCCTCTACCGTGTGGTAGGAAGGCGAATCTAACATTGTACATTTTGGACGAATTTATCTGATTGATATTGAGAACAGGAGAAGGTGCGTAAGTTGAAGATCCACATTTACTTACCTATACAGTTCGATTCTTGCCTTGCCCTGTGGGTTTGGTTATTTTCTTTAGTGTCATATTTCCATTTTATACTATAAGCAAAGTTGCAAATTTTTCTACGTCATGTTCCGAGGATTTTTCTTTTTGATGCCTAATCGCTGTGTTCTGTCTTGGAATAAGTAAATGGAACGTAGGTTAGGTAGGTACAAGGTACAATGTCCAATTAACTTATAGACTTTAATACTTACTTCTGACTAATAATTCTATGACTTCATCTTGCTATTAACAGAGTTGGGCAAAAAGTTATCTGATTACTTTTGTAAATTACTCACACCTCACTAGCTCGTAAAGCGCTCGTTTATCGTTTAATACGAGCGGGTAACAACGCTTTTTACACACTTGTGAATAAAGTAATTTGACATTGCTCTAATTCCTATAGCCCCCACCTGCCTAGTATAAGTGGATCTGTATGACCGTAGTAAACATGCGCAATCGGAGCTCACATGTTAAATTGGTCGATCATGGGTGACTTTGTAAGCCATTGGCTATATTTAAGTTCCAGAAGTAACTCTATTCTACGATACGTTTCGACATTGAGTTTCTTTAAGTTAATTTACATTTGGATGAGATTTGTAATCATATTTCCTCGCGATAGTGAGGGGAAAAAAGTTGTATTACACTTGGCGGCAAAGTTTGTTCAACTCTCGTGCCTTGAGACAAGCTCGCTCTCGCTACGCTCGTGGCTCAATTTTGGAATCTTTCGCTAGCTCAGGTCTCAATATTGGCACGTCAGTTAAACAACAACTTTGCCCCCTTGTATAATAAATAACTATTTTTTGTGTATTGTGTAATCTAGATTACTCATACAAAAGTAATCGAATAACTATTTTGTCCAACGCAGGCTATTAATTTTCGACAATAAAGCTAACAAAACATGTATAACGATGAAATACCTTCAACTTTCCAATTCCAGACGCGGCAATGGAAGAATCGAAAAAGGCGGCAGAAAAGGCCGCGGCTGACGCCAGCAACGCTGTGAACAGTACCGTCGACAACACGCTGAAGCGGGTGGAGGCCGCCGCCGACGAGGGCATCAAGAACGCCGGACATGTTGTCGACGCCAAGATCAAGGACGCCGACAAGTACCTCAGCGGGAAGCGGGACGCGGTAAGCTTGAGTTACGCCTTGAGGGGATGGTCTTTTTTTAACCTCGTAAGGCTCAACTTGCTATTTTTAGAACTACTAAAATTGACGAACCCATGACGATGACGTCATAATTTTCAAAGAAATTTTAATTTGATTTTCTTGGTCCCAAAAATCTTCTTCTTTCGGACTGTTTTTTTAGGACACTGGGTTATTATTTTACTTGTCCTAAAAATAAAATGGCATTTACGAGGTTAATAGGAGAATCAATAACTGCAATCATAGATTTAAAAAGTACAATGTAGAAAGAAAGGAAAGGGTATTTAGTCTTTAAAAAAAACGCCCATTGAAGCCACTCATCAACCTGTACCTTTAAATGTATTCCCATCCTAATGACTGTATTCAATCAAATAAACAATTATGATTATGATCAACTGAACAACGATGCCGACGACAACATCGTCTTCATCGATGTAGATTTTTTCAATATAGCATTTTTTTGCTGCTAAGAACAATTCTGTAAGCCACAGACACATCGCAAAACGTCCGTCATTAACGCTAGGATCATACTGCGTCGCTTCAAATAAACGAGCTGCTTATTATTTCGTCTCATCCGAACTTCTGCGCTACCAGTCAGCTTTTTAGTACCATCGACCATCGTATTTAAGGCGAATTCTACAGAACGGTATATTTGTAGTTTTGTACCTACTCATCATATAAAATCTGAACCTTAAAAAACGAGTCATACTCTGTTGCCAATAGCCAATAAAAAAACATTGTCTCCCGTTTCAACATCGCATCTAATTTAAGACATTGTTTTCAGCTGGCCTCCAACCTGTCGTCGGCGGTGCACGACGGCTCCGAGGGAGCCGCAGGCCTCCTGAGCAAGGGACTCGCTGCCTTCCCGAAGTAAAACGCCCAGCGGACTCCCGCCATACGTATCTGCGGCCCTACCGTGAACTTTGAACTCCGTAAATTGCAAGAATTTGTCTCTCTCACTCTAATGACGCCTTCGTTGGAGTGACAGAGAAAAATCGTCGAAATTTACGAATTTTCGCGGTAGTAGGCCTGCGTTCAACTCGAATTGCTATCTATTCAATGTCATTTTCACCCTCTATAGACAGTAGCAGTCGCTACAATTTTTTATTTTTATTTGCTGCGTTATGTTACATGTTACATATTATCTCTTTTGGAGGGTGATTTTATATGAACCTTTACTCGGTCAATCTGTAGTAACAGTTGCCCACGGCGCGGCATGGGGGTTCAAAAAATACTGAATATGTATTTAGAATTGTGTCAGGCTTTTGCCTTACCTATTACTTATCTTACGATGATGGGTAAATCTCTTTCGCTGATGAATTATTTATTATAAATGATGACGAACCAGATTGTAATAATTGAAAAAAAAAGAAATGTTGGTAAAAGAGTATCTATAACTAAATACAAACATACGAAGTTACGAAGCAATTTTTTTTTTATTCACATTCGTTTTACATGTTTAATTGCTGGTACAATTAATGTTAAGTTAAGATACAATTAATTTAAGTTTTACTCAATAAATATTATTATTATTTGAATAAGAACAAACATTATTACTACACAATGCATTTAAAAATTGCGTTTTTTATATTTTATTTTCTTGTGAAAATAATTTATATTCACATCTCTTTAGATATTTCATGTCTCAATATGAGAATATTATCTAAGTCACAAATGTAATCTCGGTTTTTATTTAAATACCAATAGCTTATATGATTAATTATAACATTAATTGGTGCCTATGTATTCTTTAAGTAAGTTATTAAATAGGATCTAAATGAATCTTATACCACGCATATATTTCATTTGAGCGCCATGCTTTGCTTGAAACCGTCCAGCAGCCTTATATAATGATAAAGTATCTAAAACGAACACAAAAAGCAGAATAATATATTTCAAGAACATCCTCTGTTTAGCAGTAGGTACCTAAACTATATTTTATAACAGATTCTACAAAGGTATTTGTAGTTATATTACGTACATTGCAGTACTTTTATATATTATATTGACAGTCATAGTATATTATTGTTGCCTAATGATACATTACATTTTATTTATAAAGCTAATGCACGAAAATTGTCTTACCTTTTCTCAAACATGATGAGCTATATTTTACTGTTAACAATTTGTCTATTATAAATTTATCAGTGTCATATTTGTGTTGTAATAAATAAATTACCACCCACCTGTGTTTTTACTTATTTTAATATAATTATAATATTGGGAGAAAGATATACATATATTAGCCGCCTCTCATTATTACAGCTTAGGTAAGGCAGTATTTACGATTTCCTAGTTTCTACTAGAGGATAAGGTAAAATTAAATCTGCTTTATCGAACGTTAAATCATGTCCCAATCAGTAATTTATTCTCTAACTAACAAAGTAATCAAGGAAGTACACGCAAGTATTTTTACTGTTTCCTATATGCAAATAAATAATAACTATCAAAAAGCATGCTATTTTACGCGCGAAAATGACCTTGAAACGATATCACACAATTTGAGTGTTACCACTAGCAGCACATGAAATTTCTACCTAATAAAATTTGTATTTCGTGTAGGAGCGAAACGCTATTTGACAGATGTCATTGTCAGTCTGAAGGATATCGTAAAATTCGTCAACATTCAACAAAAATGGCGGCGCTGGTTAGAGCAGGGTTTTTAACGGCTAAAAATGCCGTATTATCAACTACAATTCGATCTTTGTCTGTTACCAAAACCCTTAATATAAAAGAAAGTAAGTTAAGCGTTTCTTTTCAGCTATTGCTGTTAATTATATTCCGTAACATAACCTATACTTAGCATCTTCATTATTTTAGTTCACGCGAAACAGGAAGGTGCAGCGCTTGTTATAGAAGGAGTTCAAGCTGCCTCTCCTCGCGCTGAATTGTTAGTGCGTGCTGAAAAGATAAAAGACCTTGCCCCTGTGGTCCAGAGCGATGCGAAGCCTTGCTATATGTGTGCACTTGGGCTAGACGTCAAGCACACAGATGTTCTAATACTTAGCCAATTTGTGAGGTCTGATGGCTGTATGCTGCCGCGCCGTATCACGGGTCTGTGCCGACGGCAACAGAAGAAAATTGGAAAGATGGTTTCTATGGCACAAAAAGCAGGTAAGTGATACCAGTTCACACTGCGAAGTATGAAGTTGCAGTCTTATATGTATTTTGTATAAGATCTATCTTAGCTTGTGTCAGTGAAGTATCCTGATTTTACAGTCCTTATAATTAATTATAATTTAATTTCAGGTCTGATGATAAACCTTACACCCTCATACTGCAAGAAAGATCCAACCAAGAGATTCGGGCACAAGAAATTTAATACATACTTTGATGAAAGTACAATCTTCATGAAGAGAATACCAAAGCCTCTTGATAGGTTCAAGCGATAATTCAATTATTATTAGTTAAATCTGTGTACAATAAATTTATTCTTAGAATTATTACCAAAATGTATTTACTTTTAATAACCTCCTATTCACGTTTCTCCAGTGGTATATGTCCCAGGTTTACATTGGATGTACTTTTGAGTTGGTTTATGACAGATACATCTCTCGGCACTCCAGAACAGACACTCTCGGAAAATATAAATATCATGGCATACAGGCTCTACACAATCCTGGCAGGTGACAGACAATGTCAATGTAGTATGAGCGGGTCCATATTGCCACTTATACAATTTTTTCTTCGAATATTTTTACTTATACCGTTTTTTACTCATAATCATCATTACTCCGAAATTTTTTTCTCATACTTTTTTCTTACTAAATATTATACTTCTACCTACAATGTTCATAACGATTTTTATTTCGAAATTTTATCCTCCTAAAGTCGTCAAGTAGATTAATTTATACTCATAAAGTTATTTGAAATAAATTGTTTATTTATAAACATTTTCCCATTAGGTTCACTCTGTTGTGGTATAATTCTTTTATGAATAACATAAACTATGTAGTCATAATGGGCTTTGTGCAGAAACTGTTGTGACATACTCAACTTTAGCATATTTCTTTATGGCAGATTTCGAGTTGTTCGAATATTATTCGAGCATAATTTCGATGCTCCTATTTATGACGAGGCATAATCTGGATGTGCATAAAAAGTATCGGCATAGTTTGTTTTAGCATAACAGAGAAGGAATAATTACAACCTCTCAATATAATCGAGGTAGTAGTAATATTCTATACGCTACTTACTGTGCTACTGAGCTGAGTACTTTCTAGGTTGCTAAAAAAAAAATAACCTCGAAGACTAAGGCGGGAGCAAAGCTCCCGCCTTAGTCTTCTAACCTAACCTATCCGAGTCCGGTCTGCCCCGGAAGGTTTTGTTCGCTCGCTTCGCTCGCTCACTGCAGAAATTTTCACCCTCACAGCAAATTCTGCCTGACGAAAAAGGCAAGTTTCGAACATGTGGCTACATGCCCAAAAAAAAAATGCAAATCTAATTTCTGTCTTATAACACTCGGCGTAATTAATGATATGCCAAGATAGTTTCGGACAAAATAATATTCGAAATATTGTTATTTAAGACAAGTGATGTTTCTGTCTCATTAAGTTGATGCCAAAATAGATTATACTAAGTCTGTTATGTCCTAAGCGTTTCGGACAAAAAAAGTTTAGAGGGAACCCGTTTAGTACAGTAATATAATAATAGTTTAGTTTACATCAATAGTACGATTTATATTTAATTATACAAAAATAATTCATACATAAAACCAGTAAAAATAAATACCTATAACATTAGAATATATAGCATAAAATAAGTATAGCGAAAAAGTATATAAACATAAAAGTTAGTACTAAAAATATGTATGAAAAACAATATTATGAACATAAATAATTCTATGTGATGATGATTATGAACAAAGATTATTCTAAATACCGATCATTATGAAGTTAAATTGTATAAGAAAAATTTTCGGAGTTCCAATAATCTAAGTTGCAATTTTATAAATACTTTGGCGCACCCAGTATGAGCATGTAGAAGGCCGGAACATTTTATTAAATGGGGCCTATTGCATAATAAATTACAAGCAGACGTCACTTCTGTTTTACTGCAGAGATTTCCGCTTGTAATATTAGTTGTAATTTGTTACGCAATAAGCTCCTGATTACAATTTTGTAGAAGAAATACCTCTTGGTTGTGAACAAATTTTGGATGTAATTCGGACTGAACTGTACCAAAGTTTAACACTTTCACTGCCAGATCAAAAACCTAGGTTATCGCTGCACGCCAACCTGTTGTATGCTACTTCAATTCCAAGAATGCCACTAAGGAGTCCTCGAAAACTTTATTCACATGCCACACGACTCCCAAGGGGAGTTATTCACTACCTATACAATTAACGCTGGCTGGCATGCAGCCTTTGTTTTTGTCCTGGCACTGCAAATAGTATAAGTAATAAACTCCCCCACGGAGTCGGCGGCATGTGAACAAAATTACCGATAACTCCCCAGTGGCGCTCTTGGCATTGAATGTGTTAAGTACTAATGCTCCAGGCAACTTATGAATCCATACTATTTCTTCTCAGAGTACCTACTCAAATCCTATCAATATGCAAAAAGGAGGTTGACTGCTTCATTGCCTGTTCAGTAGAGTTGGTGTTTTTTACGCACTAGTGCGAGAAGTGGTTCATTTTTTGTCAGGTCGAAACTTCGGAGGGCCATCTGCACTGGAAAACGTCGTATGTTACACGTGCGAAAAGGAAATTCGTAACTCGTGTCGATTTAACCCCTCGTGTGTCGCGAATATTTTTTTCTAATAGTTTCCTCATTGACAAATTTGACGACTTTCAATATCGTAATTTATTTGGCGGTCAAGACGTTAAAATGATGTTCATATGAAAGAGTTCTTATCCGTTTTCAGGACTTCCAAACCCACTAGACATTGCCAAACCTTCATTTATTTAACAGGCTATATTATACCAGATTTGCATGAACCGGCTGTCAATAGTTAGGGTGGCGCAGTAATTGTGTTTATTTGGGACATAGGTTAGGTATGGACAGGAAATAATAAAAAATGAAATAAAGAGAGCATCTCAGATAATTTCTATTAATATTCGTTGTCTGCAATGACATTCAAACACCATGCAAGTTATTGCGTATATGGTCGCGCTTATACATATAATACAACTTCATTAAACAAATAAATAAATTACAGTAGTTTCTTACAGAAAATAACACTGTATTATGTAAAAAATAATTGCAAACAATAATGCATTCTTATGCTGAGCCCTTAAAAGTTTTACAATTTTGTTAACCTAATCGAAATATCTAATATAAAATTTGTTTCTATAAAATAAATACTGCCTAAAAAGTTAAATCTCTTTTGTGTAAAAAACTTTAACGCAGTCTAATGTTCGTTATTGAACCGTGCCCTGATTTTTGGTACAATATTCACTAGTCGCAGCATCACAGCCTTTCATATAGATACAAGTAGCCGAGATCCTTCGGAGGGTTTTCTGAGAGAGCCACCTGCAAAAAGATGACGTCACACATCAAATTGGAACAAACACAAAATAATTTAAAAATATCAGCATACAGTTTTCCTACCCAAAGCAGCTTTGGGCAAAAAAGTAATATAATATTCCTTCCGATTACTTTTGTATGTGTACTTTGTAATATTTATTACTTCCGATTACTTTTGTAAAGGAATATTATATAATTTTTTGCCCAACTCTGACCCAAAGTACATAAGTCTCAATCTTAATAACATAAAAACAGGTGTTTTTTTTTCATATTTGAGTGGGTTCCATTCCCAGACGCGGTAAATAATTTTTAGAAAACCAGTGAATGCAGAATTACTAATTTAAAAAAATAGGATAAAATCTATTTACAGCAAAAAATATCTACGATATTTAAAGCACTTTCCCTTCATGCCCCGTTTTGAGACGCCCTATATTTATCCGGGTTTTTTGAAACAGACAGTTAGTCACTGGCCTCACCGCGAGCTACTAAGCTATGAACTATCGGCTACAAACATGAACAAAAGATACGCACTCCCGTGTAAAAAAAAGAGTCACGGCGATACTCGCCCGGCGCTGATAACGGATAGCTGGGCGAGTATCCCCGTGTCTCTTTTATTGCCTTCGTAATGTACAATGCTGGTACCTTATTGTCATTGAATATAACCCATCGGCCTTCGTGCAGTATGTGACACACGTAGTGGCCGACCATGGTCGACGTGCCCATGTGTGAGATGAACGCCACCAACTTGTATTCTGAAATTGTCAAAATAATAATTAGTATAGTCTGTCAAACCAGTTTGTCAGTAGAAACCAGAATAAGCATATTGAGTCGGTTAACTTCAAATACGGGTAAATCCATTTCTGACAAATATTGTAAGATTTTTATATAAAATAAAAGCGTAAGAAATTGGTTTTGTTTCCATTTCATTTAAGAGTTAAGTATAATATCCTGTCGCTTTTGAGAAAAAAAAAGTTAAAATCACAATATTTTATCAGAATCGGATAAATCCATATAGTTATTTCAAATGAAGTTAAGTTAAGATATGATAGTTTATTTCAAATGAAGGCAAGTCCATCAAAGCCAATCAGCGAGCGTTTGTCCAACATGGCTGTCAGTCGGGCGTCAATTCTTCGACGTCAATTTTTGCAAATCTTGATAAATCCAGGTATGTTAAATCAAAATTATATAAATCCTCACTGACTTTTTCAAAGGTAGACGAATTGCAAACGATTATATCAAATCAAGGTAAATCCAATCAATATTCATATTTTTTGTAAATAATACACTAGTTTGGATGATTTTTAAGCTGAGTTTGTCGGACAGTATCGATTTTTTAAATTCAAATTCAAATTATTTATTCATGGTAAAAAAAGTTAAAATAACATAAAATTAGTGACAAAACAATAATATGGATAGTTTACCACGAAAAGGTCTCGCCTCAGCATAATGCTAACCCGGAAGTAAGCGCTGATCTTCCGGCGAGACCGTTTGTGGGCCACTATAGTTAGTGTGACACGGCCTTAAAAAACTAAAACTAAATGCATGCATCTAAAATGTTACAGAAATTTCGAGTTGGCAACACAGCGCCATCCGGTCTTATTGATTTAGCCATGATAAAAATAATCTGCAATTAAAATCACCGAATTATCACTTTTTTGTCAATAATCTCTCAATGTTCAGAGTGGATTTATCTGAGTTTGAAGTTAACCGACTCATATCTATTCCTGTTTTAGGGGTGGCAATATTAGTATAAGAAAAACTTAGTATGATTCTCTCTGATTATGCACGAATGGACATTTATGCAGAATCAAAATATCAAATATCTTTCAGTTATTGGATTAAAAAATCGTTACTAAACTAAGTCTTATTTAGATACAAATTAAGATGTCACCTATAGTTCTATTTGATACAAATTTACCCAATAGCAAAATTTCACAAGTATAATCAGGGTTATCAAGAGGTGAGGCTCTTGATAACCCTGACTATACATGTAATTTTTTTATATAATTATAACTTTATAAAATGGTGTCTGTCATACTAGCTTTACTTTATTGTATTTATTAAATTATTATTCAATTGACACTAAAATGTTCACTCTGAAAAACCAAAGGACTGATTTAAATATAGAAACGGCTGTTTTATTAGTTCACACACTTCGGAATTGCCCGCAAAATCCTGAACTTGAAATAGATGTAGATAACTTGTTGCAACTCCCTTTCTGGCCCTCACCAAGAAAACCCTACACCTGCAAAACATGTTACTTACTCTCAAGCCCGTCCCGTGTGCGGGGCTGGAGGAGCCTGACCTTGCGTTACAAAACCCTACACCTGCAATACATGTAACTCACTCTCAAGCCCGTTCCGTGTGCGGGGCAGGGGGCGCCTGACCTTGCGTTACAAAACCATACACCTGCAACACATGTAACTCACGTTCAGGCCCGCCCAGTGTGCGGGGCAGGGGGCGCCTGACCTTGCGTTACAAAACCCTACACCTGCAATACATGTAACTCACTCTCAGGCCCATCTCTGGTAGGCGGGGCAGGAGGCGCCTGCGCAACGGGCGCGTCCCACGCATCAAGTTCCGCCGCTCGACTGAAGATCCAGTCAACCGCTCGCCCGACGTCGCCAGCCGTCGCTGATAGCGCCTTGGCGGCCTGGTCCCGCGTGAAGCCCATGTTGACTATCTGTTCGATGCTGGATTCGTCCAGGTTCGCTGTTGCTGCCGCTGGAAAACATCTATAATTAGGTTACGCGTCCAACTGTCAACCGTAATAGGTTATCTGATATCTCTAAATGAAATATAAAATAAAGGTATTTATTTATTTATTACTATGAGGTGGAGAGCGGCTAGCGTTGAAAGTGTCGGAAAATATCAAATTTATTTTTTCGGGAATGTATGAAAATATCGTATTTTCCGTTTTTTTCGGGTTTTTACATAAATAATCACTGTCACTCCTCGCATTCCGATCCGTCATCGCGTTCTCGTGCTATAAGTGAAAATTACACCTAATACTCCATGGTTTAGAGTTGAAAATTGAAGTCCAAAATTTCATAATTTTTTTCGAAAAAATCCGGCAAAAAACAAGCTGTAAATTTTCAACGCTAAGAGCGGCCAAGTTCATTAAAATTAAATATCTACTAAACACAGCTTGTTTGTCAAGGGTTACTTAAGCTATATTTCATTTGCATTATTTCCACACAATGCGTATATGGTTTTAATAAATAACTATTTACTGTTATGAGTTAAGACTTAAATGCGTATATTAACCGGGGACTGACCGCTTGGCGTCAGAATAGTCAGAATTCTGTTAGCAATGTCCCAATCGGTCATGTGCCCCACAGAGACTCTATGCCAGAGTTGTTGTAGGGTTCCAGTGCTCATGTCCAAATAAATAATTATGTGTGAATGTGGTACAGTCACGTCTAATAATATGTATACATTTCGGAACGTATGTCAAAGGCATAAAGATCAAAATCGTAAACATATTATTAGAGCCGACCGTACATACATAAGTTGTTTGCTTTAACTGACTGGGTTGACTACTGTCTGGGCCATTGTCAGATTTAGGGCTGATTTTTCAATCCTCAGTTAAAAGTATCCGTCAGTTTAAAGTATTACCATCCTTATCGCTGGTCATCAGTCAAAAAAGGATAGAGCTAACATTTGTTTGACAGTTACTGTTAACTGGGGATTGAAAAATCAGTACTTAGGTTATCGTCTTTTCGGTGGACATACCTAAAGTCACAAAGTACCCAAATATAGAGGGTCTGTTTCATAGAAGGCTCAAATAGTTCGGAATATGTTACAATAGATGTCACTAGGAGCACGATTGACTAGTAATAGATTTAGTTTTATTTGAAATCCAGATATTTACTACCTGTTAGTGCACAGTTTTAATTAATTTAGCATCATACATCGAAAATAGTCAAAACCACCCTTTCTACAAGAGTAAATTTAGTAAATAAAAAAATTAACTATTTTTGGAATAAATTGATTTCAGCGCCATCTATTATTGCACGTACATATTTTTATGCGTTTTTCTCGATACGCGTCAAACAGTACACTGCTCGAGTCTTGACAGAAATAATCTATAGATGTCGCTAAACAAAATCTTGCATATATTGATTTTAAATGTTTAAGGAGGTCTAAAAAACCAAAAAACTAATAACTACAATAAAAAAAAAGTAAAAAGTCCCTACATCACTAATAATAACAAAAAAATACATACATTACAAGTCATATGCTAGGATTTGAACCCGTAACATAACAACTGATAACAATAAATAGCTGATTAGGGTA
>JALPQI010018110.1:0-23312 GCA_025490895.1 Thaumatotibia leucotreta
AAACAAATGAAATGGTTTTGAAACAGGTATGGATTGTAATATATCCTATTTTCTTATGATTGGATGGAAAATATTAGGTTATTGTCATTACTTATGAAATTGGGGTTTTGTATTGAGGATTTAGAGGAAAGTCTATTTTCCTACTTAAATTTTACAATGTATGTTGAGTACTTATTATTTTTTGTTGTCACATTTAAACACCCAAATTTTGCCAATAATATTTAACACTTTCAATGTGTGTTTTTTTATTTATCTCTGTTTCATAAACATACCTGGGATAACTGGGGGCAAGTTATAGGGATTTGATATCGATTAAAAAGATGTCGATATCATTATAATAAAAGATGTGCTTATTGAACATTCTCGATTACAGTACAGAGGTTCAATGTCATAATTATCTGATATCGGGCCCTGCTCAGATAGTAAAAACTGGTATGCAGATGTCATTTTAATCAAAATGACAATTTAAATATTGATATTTTAATATTAATTGTAAATTTTAAAACTATTTTAAAATAAACGCGTAACTACCCGTTTAAAGTTATTTTATTATTTAATTGAAGAGTAAGTACCTAATATTTATTTATGCAGAATAACATTTTGATGTTGTCATTCACAGTAACATCAATATATTTTTAGTCAATAAAATATTTTGCTACATCACTTTCGTATATATGCCCCGAGTTATCCCAGGTATGTTCATAAAACTATATAGGTATTATAAAAAAATATTTATTCATATAATTTGAACCAGTATCATATGGCAAGAGTGTTTGTCAAGGCTGTTTCTGAATATTACTTAATAAATAAAACAACTATTATTTGTAGAAACCTTTGCTATACAGCAACTGTTGAAAACTTTGTAAGGTTCAATGTACATTACAAAGTACACACGACTTAAATGAAATTTAAATCTTTCATAAACTCAATGAAGTTGTTTTTCCTTTATGTGATTGATTTTACAAACAAAAGAAAATTATGCACTGTTCCTGACACAGCAAGGTTCAAAATATGATTTATTTACTAGTATGGTGTGCCATTATGAGGCTAACTTACTATTTAGAAATTTAGATAATACAATTAGGGGGAGACTATGACCAAAAATGTCAATTTCATAGGTGAATCAATATTTTACACACTGCAGTATTAAGGTCTCTGCCCACTAGACCGTAGCATACCATGACCGTAGCATGAACGTATCAGACAAAAAAATATTCTTTGTATGGAAAAGTATGAGACTATGCCCACTAGGACGTTCCGTCGCCGGCCAACACCGTCGCGTGCCATGCACGGACCGGCAAGATTTGTCGGCGAGAATATTTTGCCGGCCCCGACTAGAGGTGTGCGCCGGCATAGAAATCGCCGGCGGCGGCGCGCCGCAAAATTTTGCCGGCGTGGCGGCGCCACGCCGGCGTCAAGGTCAAATTATTACCCTGTACGTTCATACATATAAGGATGAGAAGATATTAAAAACTTAGATATTGTTTAGGACAAGTTTATTATTAAAAAAATAAACATGAAACAAAGTTATAGATTGCATTTTATGCGCAAATTGTCATAATTATTATCGTGTACGAAAAATATTTTATTAACTCGCACAGCGGCCCTACCGCGAAAAACGCGGTAGTAGGCCTGGATCGAGTCGTCTACAGATTCCCAATACTAAAGATTCCTGATACTACAGGTAAGAGATAATACTTTAAATATTGTCAATAGTATGCATTCCTGATTGTACATATTCCCAATAATACGAATTTTAAATGCTACAAATACCCAACACTACAGATTCCCAATACTATAGGTTCCCAATACTACGAATTATCCAATAGGTACTGCAGATTATATATGATGATTTCAAATACTACAGGTACCCAGCTTTACAACCTCTTTATAGTACCTTCATCGCCCACACTGCTAGTCATACATCGGTGTATAAACACACGATTTTTTTTTAAATATATAATTATTTTGCTTTCTTTGACGTTATTATTACAAGCCTACAAAAACTGCAAGCCAAATTTTAAATGCCTTTAATACACTCATAAATAAATATTTCGTATCCTGTTCAAAAAGAAAAAAACATACCGACATGAGAAATACCTTTCTTAAAATGCTTATGAAAAAAAAATTGTTACAAATTGGTCTATTTTGGGAGGAGGAAACAGGGAACACAAAACCATGTTTTCGCCAATTTTACGTAGGTAAATATTATGAGGCGAAGCTGCAGTTGTCTATTTCTAAGCCGTGCAAAGCGACAGCAAATTTTTTCAAATGCCAATTTTTTTAAAAGCTTCCACCTTATTATTTGGAGCCTGACGTGTCCCACTGCTGGGCAAAGGCCTCCCCCCAATCTCTCCACTGGTCCCGGTCAAGTGCTGTGTTTGGCCATTCCTTCAAGAAGGAGTCCAGTTCATCCCGCCATCGCCGGCGTGGTCTACCAGATGCTCGATTCGAGTTTTTGGGCTCCCACTTTGTGGTGATTTTGCCCCACAACTCATTAGGCATCCGGCAGACGTGTCCAGCCCAGTCCCACTTTAGCTTGGCCGCCCTCTGAGCTACATCAAGGATCTTGGTCTTGGAGCGCAGCGTGGTGTTTCGGACTCGATCTACCAATTTAACACCTAATATGCTACGCTCCATGGCTCGTTGGCAAACCCCGAGTCTGGACTTCTGGGCTTTGGTCAAAGACCAAGTTTGTGCACCGTAGGTGAGAACTGGAAGTATACATATGTCCATGATCTTCCGCTTGAGTGATATTGGAAGACATCCTTTCATTAAGTGTTTCATGGACCAATAGCTTTTCCAGGCGTTCTCAATTCGTCTTTCGACCTCTTTTTCCTGACGTGCCTGGAAAGATACTAATTGGCCCAAATAAAGGTACTCAACCACCTTGTTCCTCTAAAAATATCTCAATCTTATTCAAGAAGCACAAAAATCATCAATTGTAAACACTAAAATTAATAGAATCAGTTAATAGACAGTCATTAAACCTCATATGGTGGCCTAACGTAAATAATGAAATAACATCCATCATCATCAGCAGCCTATCGCAGTCTACTGCTGGATATAGGCCTCCCCAATTTCACGCCACCGTTTTCGATCTTTGGCTGCTCGCATCCAGCTCCTGCCAGCCATCCTGTGCAAATCGTCGCTGCACCTTGCCTGAGGGCGTCCTACACTACGCTTGCCGAGACGCGATCTGCACTCAAGAACTCGTTTAGCCAGTCCGTTCTACGGATAATAAGGCCAGCCCACTGCCACTTCAGCTTGCTAACACGGTGGGCTAAGTCGATCACTTTGGTTCTCTGCCGGATAACCTCATTTCTGATTCGATCCCGCAAAGAGACGCCGAGCATTGCCCTTTCCATAGCTCGTTGAGCGACCTTGAACTTGTGGACCAGCCGTACCGTCAGTGTCCACGTTTCGGCTCCGTACGTCATGACGGGTAGGAAGCACTGATTGAAGACTTTTGTCTTCAGACACTGTGGGATCGACGATGCGAAGAATATAATATAATGAAAAAACACATAGCTAGTAATACCTAGGATTATAAGCCTAAAAGCGTTTCAATAAAACCTACGTTACTACTTTCAAGCAAGTGTGTTGAAAAAAGCATTACAGTTGGGAATCAGTAGACGTGAAATCTAGAGAATATGGAATCTGTAGACATAGGAATCAATCAGTAATATTGAAAATCTGTAGACATGGGCAACCGTAATGTTGGAATATTAAATTATTGGGATTCTGTTGGTTTGTAAATCTGTAGTATTGGGAATGTGTAGACTTGGAATTCTGTAAATAAATCTGTACAATTGGAAATAATTCTGCCCAAGTAGTGTATTTTTTTCGTAGGTACGTCTCAATATCTGAAAATCTGCAATCCAGAAATGCTGCACATACAATCTTTTGGGTCAGAGGGAACCGCTTGTCGATATTCGCAAGCATATTGTTGTTTAATGTCAATATAATCAGCGTGGCGCGTAATTTAAATGATTTTATTCCGTAAAATTTTTGTCGCGGCGTGGGTTTTTGAAAACCTCGGCGGCGGCGGCGGCGTGGGTACCGCGGCGCGGCGCCGCCGCGCCGGCGTGGCGCACACCTCTAGCCCCGACACGCTACGTGCATGGCACGCAACGTTGCCGGTATGGTGTGCGCAGGCGGCGAAACGGTGAGCATACGGGTTCTATTTACATTTTTGTATTGTATTTACAATTTTTATCCAAAACTCTCCAAATTTTTCACTTTTCATAGTGAGTAATAATTTTCTTACGGCGAGACAACGGAAACAATATAATCAATATCGCTATTTTCTGAAAAAAAAAACTTAATTGATTGTAAACCTGCAAACCGAAGATTTTCATCGAGATTGAAAAATATTACTTCATTTCTTACAAACAAAATAATTAAAAGAAATATCAATTTTGAAACAGTCATATAACTTAACGAATTTATCCAGATAGATTGCACAATTTGTTTCTTTTTTTACATGGTTAGAACCATGCTTTTGATGTGGCTTTCTATAATAAATTTTATTGTTTTTAGATTTTTTAATTATAAATAAATTAATATATAAATATATTGGGACATATTACATTAATCGACCCAGTCCCACGGTAAGCTCAATTAAGGCTTGTGATGTAGGTACCAAGCGACGATATATATAATAGATATATACATATAGATACTTAAATACATAGACAGCCATGACCAAGGAACAAATATTTGTGATAAATAAATACACAAATAATGCCCTCGCCAGGATTCGAACCCGGAACCTCCAGCTTCGTAGGCAGGATCACTACCAATTAGGCTACGGAGGCTGACAAATTTTATTACAATATGTACACAAAATCGATATCTTTTTTTTCGAAAAACCTGTGCTCTTTAGGAGCTGCTTCATTGTTTTTTAAAATTAATTATTGTTCCAAAACTATTAGAAGATGTAAAATAATCAAACAAAACCAGTACTTACTTGACGGAGTCACATTGACAATCATGACAAGAACATATGTACTCTCATAATATAGACAATATATTTACCAATTCCAAGAAGTTTTAGTTTAATATCATAGATTACACTTATCAGTGTCTAGGTTACCTAGACAATGATAAGTGTAATTTAATACTATAATAATATTAATGATAAATTTATAAACACATTCCGCCATATAAATTTATAAGTAGCATAACTCTAGTAGGTACTTCAATGGATTTCGATCGCAGTTTACGATATCTGCTCAGAAAAATAGGTGTAGAAATAAACTCCTAGGAAAATACTAGCACAGCGATAGTAGTCTAAAGGGCGCGAAAACAATTTGCAACTGATAAAACTGTGACAATGGAACGATAACGACGGATATGAATCGCTCATACTACGGGGATGATACGTAATTGCGACGCGGATGATACGTGGTTGCGACGCGGATGCAACGGACACTAAACGGGCTTAGCACGGACATGTAACGATGTACACACGTTATAGTGGGCATAGTAGTCCGTGTCGTCTCACATTCCGTGTCTGATACGTTCATGCTACGGTCATGGTATGCTACGGTCTAGTGGGCAGAGACCTTTAAGCTTAGCAAAATATGGGTAATTATAAGCACCAGTGCCTAAAGAATCAGTATAGATGAATTTTAAATTGATTGTTGCAAAACAAATGCGTAACTAAAATGAATATAATGTAATAAGTCTTGACAGGAAAAGCATAAGGTCGGATCTCGCAATTCCTCTGACTTGTAAGTGGAACTTTATGCATTTTACACAAGGTTGAATTTAAATATATCTTACACTCACAGAACAGACCTTATGCCTTTCATGTTGAGAAGTACTGAATGTACATCATTGGGTCCTTGTCTATTACTGGTGCCGCTAGTTTATTTTAAAATCCATTTTTGTTGCAGCAAAATGGAATCCATTGACAATAACCAGTTTGAAATAATACCAAACACAAAATCAAAACGTAAGCTGACTACTCCGAGCAACAATGTGTATCTTAACCCTGCGTTGGACCTCCTTGCAAATGACGACCCTATGTGCAACACTGCCATGGAAATAGTTCCAAAGAAGCGTAAGAGGACTAAGAGCTGTGATATCACCACTTTTGAAAACACTGCATTGGACTTAGGGATCAGCAAGGCAGCAGTCAACGAGTTCTTGGCAAGAGAACTGCAGAATGTTAAGAGGAATACAAGGAATTACGAT
The DNA here is from genome assembly GCA_025490895.1 of Thaumatotibia leucotreta. Classification (NCBI taxonomy): domain Eukaryota; kingdom Metazoa; phylum Arthropoda; class Insecta; order Lepidoptera; family Tortricidae; genus Thaumatotibia; species Thaumatotibia leucotreta. Next base: position 6,205 of record JALPQI010018110.1, read on the forward strand.
GTGTGTAAGTTGGGATCAGTTGAAGAACCTATTTATGCTAATACAACAGAATTAGGTATGACACAAAACTTGAAAAAGACTTTTACGCTGGAAACATTAAACATGCCGCAGAGATTGCATGGTAGTCTTAATGATGATACTTTGATGAATATTACTAATATGCAAAGTAATTTTGGTAATTTGCCATCAAATTTAGAAGTTACTGATGAGGTGTCTCATATATCATCAAATTTAAGAGAATTTACAAATGGAATGTTAAATATTAAACAAGATGATAGCTTAAGTGTACAACCTTATATACAAAATACATCAACTATCAAACCAGTTAGACCTCCAATATTAGAAACAACATTCAACAAAGAATCATTCCTAAATGTGCAACCAAATACACAAGACACAGATGAGACTTTAGACTTATCACCAATTAAGACTGATGTATTTGATTCAGGTGTTTCTGATATGGAACATAAATCTTTAAACATTCTCAATCCTGAAATACAAGACTTATCGTCCATCAGTAACATTACTAATATACAAACTAACATAACTAATCAAATATTTGTAAATAATCCTAGTAATCTAAGCCTAAGCTTCATAGATAGACTAGCTCTGGATTCTCCAAGTGCGTCTAATCAATCCCTATACTTTGACGATGATTTAAACGAAAGCAACATAATGGAGATAAAAACAATCACAATAATAACTAAAAAGAAAAAGATACCTGATAAAAATAACACAAACCCATTTCTGAATCCTAACATCGCTAATGATGTAGTTATACCTACAGAGAATCCATTTTTGGATGTTAACGAAACAAGAGAGTCTGAATATAACGCTGAAACAAATATTTTACAAAATAACGTACAGACAGCTGAAATAATGCCAAGAAGGCTATTCACATGTGATACTAACAGCACAATATCTACTGTAAATGAATCTTCAGTCGAAAACCAATATGAGAATATAGATGGATATAGATCAGAGAGCCCCATCTACGAAAACTCAGATGAATCGTTAAATAAACAGAGCAAAATACTTGGCTGTGATGTCTCTCAATTCAGTGCTATTGACATTATGAATTTAAATAAAATCAGCCAAGGAAATTCCTCTAACGAATCCAATGAAGCTAAAAAAGATCTCAAACATCAACTATTAAAAGCGAGCAATAAACTATCTTCAAAATTGTTCAAAACTTTAAAAAAAACTTTTAAAGGTGACAAAGACAAACCTGACCCAAATATCACTTTGAATCCTTACGAAGTTCCAAGGAAACCTCCAAAAGTAAAAGCTATTAAAGATTCAGGATTTGAAAACCCAGCTTTAAATCTAGACATTTCAGATGATATTGAAATTGAGGAGATAGATGGAGTAGAACACACATATGAAACTATAAAGACATTAAGAAATACTCGATTGAACATGAATGTAACTCCGCTTCGAGAAAGAAATTGTGAGGCGGAGACATCACACAATCGAACCAATACTCCGGGGAAAAAAGTCCGTTTTGATTCAACACTCAACCGAGAGAAAATTATAACCGGGAATAGTTTTGATGCTGGCATCCAAAGTCCTGGGTTTGATTCTAAGATTGATAAATATCATGATGAGTTGGAGAATTGTATAAATGAGAGGAAATTTTTGCAACAAAACATGTGAAATTTTAGTCATTAACGAAATAATGTTTAGGTGGCTACTTAATTTATACAATAGTTTAATAATTATAACTATTATTATAAGATTTATAAGTTAAGAAGTAGTACCAAAAGTGGTGGTAAATAATCCGAATTACTTTCCCTATTTCATTCTGTTAATTCACTTTTCTCTGGTTCTAATGAGAGTTAATTATCATGAATATTTATTTATACAAATCACTTAAAAATGTATTACCTTTTAGAAAATCAATCACAAATATTATCCAAGCAATAAGTCGGCATATTTTATAGGTACAGATATTATTTGTCTTTCGTCCGTAAATAAGTTTTAGCCCTTTACTGTACAACCTAATCTATGTATACAATCCGTATTACAATGAAATAAAGTGCAAAATCGTCAACACCTTTGCTAACGGTCTTACTACACCGTACTTTACGCACACTCAACTAATTTTACCCAGCAACCATGTCAAAGTAAGCTTATCAATCAAATTGTAAGAGACTTCAAACTATTTTTCATTATGACACGGTTCTAGAGCCTAATGTTCCAATTGATGAAATGACCGTACCTAAATTAAATAGCTGACTGAATTTACAGTTCATGTACACCTACGTCTTAAATACAGGGTGATTACGGGGTCGTGATCTCAACTGTGAAAAACGTGTTAAGATGGTCTTTCTGAACAATGTTTCCCATGGAACCTATATGAACACACGTACTTATTTTTTTACGATTAGCCAAGTTCGAGTTCATTAATATCTATACATTTCTCCATACTAATTCCTTGCAAATGTGTTTACATAATTATGAAACGAGACTGGAAGTTATGAAAACTTCCGTAACGGTCGGTATGTAAATCAGTAATTTTTTTTCGTGATATTCATATTTCTTCCATGGGGGAAGCCTTATTCAGAAAGACCATCTTAATACGTTTTTCACAGTTGGGATCACGACCCCGTAATCACCCTGTATAGGCAAGGGGGTGTCACTCCGCGATTCCGTCGCGCGGCTACAAGTACATGCAGAGCGCCCCGTCTCCGTGGTCTATTCAATGGTTGGCGCGCGCTGTCTCGGAACGCACGTTTAAATTTACAACGCTGGCTCGTCACGTCTCGCGAAATATATCGCTTGCAAATATTAGGATTATTTTATAAATCTTAAATGAAAATGCCGAAAATATACTGCATAGCAGCGTGTTGCAATAATAATAATGTTAATTAACATGACGCGTTTTTCGCACAGCCGATGCGTCAGAGAGATACTAAAAAGTAAGGAACATAATAATACACTTATTAGGTAACATTCGTAGTAAATTAAATTCTCAGAAACTCGAGTCAATTACAGACAAAACGGTTTATTTTCGGACAAATTTGTCAGTAAAAAAGCGGCACATTTAAATAATGTAAAAAACTTCGTTCTCTCATACTTTTATTGAATTTCGCGCCTTTTGTCCTAACATATTATTTGGTTGTCTGACTTTATTCCCATAATATCAAATAGGTACACTGGTACATATAAGAGAAAATGCCGTGTTACGTCTGCCTTACGATTGTGATTAAACCATTACTTAGTTATGCTGCTTTTGTAATGAATGCGTAGGTACCTAACGTAATTCTTTATTTTTAAATACATTAAGCACATATATTAATTTCTGCACACCTCACATACTGTCTACAGATATTTTTAGAATGTTCGTGTTATTATCAGGATTATTCGGATGGATATTCACCTAAAGTTAGCGAAGTCGTGTTGCTATCTCACTCACACCTCAAACAATACCGCCCGGGCACGCGCGGCCGAAGCACAAAGAAGGTGCCGACCGAGTTGAGACTAATATTTTTGAATCACGTGTATAAAATGCGTAGGTAAATTCTATAATCACGCATGAACTAAATTGTTGAATCAAGACGAATGCTATTAACGCCGTAGATATCATTGCAGTAATGTTTGTCAGACGCCTCATAGCGCCGATCGTTATTTTATTAGTTTTCAATAATTGACAACCCTGTTTTCGACGGCGTGCGGCTTATAAGCGACCTTTCCGCCACGCAATACGGCCCATTTCAGCTGCTCGCGTCGCCTCACGCGCCGTTTTGTTTGGTAATAATAATTATGTAGGTACATAAAAAGCCGGCATTTGTGAACATCAAAGCAGTGAAGCTTCTGTACTTTATATATTCTGTGGTATAGGTATGTCAATCTTCCCATTACTTCTTGACAATAAAGTCTGAATGAAGGGTACGTAAAATCCTACATACTTACTTGCCAAAGCATTGTAAATTCCAAAGTAAAAAATACGTTAGTCTTAATGTTATTATACCTAATTATATAATTACGATATTAGGTACTAAGCCTATATTAATTTATTTTAGTTTATTTTATTTAGGTACTGATATTTGTTTGTACCTGTATCTGGGCCGCGTTTTATAAGTTAAAATTTACAGTTTTGCTGTGTGCCTCTCTTTCTAGCCCATATTATGTGCATGCGTTAGAGAGGCAAACAGCGAAATTGTAAAATGTAACTTTATAAAACGCGACCCTGGAGCTCCAATAATGTCTTCATATGAGTGACAGAGACACACTTTTGAAATTTACTATTTTATAATGCTCACGTTAGGCACGCTTTTCTGGCAGTAAAGGCGTGTTTAGTTCGCTACTCTTCTGCCGTGCAATTCCTAAACCACAGTAACTGCCAATTTTCCGATTTTTGGTTTATTGGTGATTTATAATCAGCAAATCAAAACGCATAATCTCAATCGATCGGTTTTTAATTTGGAAAACTGGAACATGGAAACTCGAAACCCCAAAAGCAGTAAGTGACTAGTTTTTCCTGCACAATGCAATATAAAGCGCAGTAAAATGGTCTACGGCTACGGTTTTTGGGCTGATACTGATTAAAACGCAGTACAGGTGTAGATTTTCATGATTTTTAGCATGTAAACTCATAGTATCTCGTTTATAAAGAAACTAATTAAAACACAGTATACAATTTTTATGCTAAAAGTGTTGTACTGCGTTTCCAGTTTCATAGATTAATAAGCATAATTACTAGTTAAGACGCAGTAGGAATAAAATAACGATATTTAAAGTGGTACACTACTGTTCAAATAAGTATCGTATTGCCATCTAAACTGCAGTAACAAGTTCATTAATGTACACATTATGCTGTATGTTATATTACTTGCAATAGCAATAATACTAGCTAAAGGACAGTAGCACCCCAAGGGGCTGCAGTTTAGGCAGTGCTTTTACGTTATTTGACTATTTAAACTGCATTTAGACGTTTATTTTAAGTGGCAAATTCGAGTTACGAGTAGTTCCATCTCGGACGTTCCTTGAAGAGAGCTTATAGTGATATCGTTAGAACATCCTGTTTAAGGTATTAAAATAATTCTTGACCTATTTATAATTTAAAACAACCAAGGTCTGTTTATAACCGAATAAAAACTTATAAAGGTATTATTACCTAATTATTAGGTTCTTAAAAGACAAAAAAATAACCTTCTCTTTAGTTTGTACACATTTAATTTTGCTATGTAAGTGATGGTTCATAGGCGGCGGTATCCTCTTATTAAGCAATGCCTTGCCAGCAAATATCATCGTTATGTCATAATATTGTTACATTTTGTTCTTGATTGCGGTACCTCGCCGTAACGTATGAAGTAGATTGTACATTATGAATTATACGAATACCGCCAATACCGGTCAATAATAGAGTATTTAGAAATTTGTATTTACCTGTTTTGGGATTCGATAAGATTGCTACATACTTTTTGGTTTAAGTTTCTTATACGGTAATTCCAGTTGCATTTAACAAATTTCTTTATGTTAGTTTAAATTCAAAGCTAAACATAAAATATGAAAGTAAATTCTTAATTATTTCTTTAATGGATTGCTACATAATATATATACGGTGTTATTAAATTAGTCACGGATATTTAAGGGACTTTAATTAATAATTAACATCAAAACAACTAACTTTCACTAGAAATTTAAAAAAAACATTTACCGAATAAAAAAGAACATTATAATTTATTTTCTAAATAATATGTAATATCCTGTCAAGATGTTTGTTTAACACTGTCTGTCATGGCCTTATTAAAGGCCTCCACAAACCGGCCAGCGGTTCTAGAATTATGACTAAAGAGGTTTCATTTATTTATCTTATTAACAGGGTGCTTTAACGAAGCAAATTTGTTTCCTAGTTTTCTCGAAAACAACATAACAAAACCTATAACGTGTCATACATAAATATACTCCAAGAGCGGAGTACTATTGTAGTAATAAGTCATAATTAATGACAATTTATTATTTTATAGGGTTTTGTATTATAATATACAGTATTCTAAAGACTTTTTGATTTGTAACTGACACGAATACGTAAGAAATTATATTTATTGAAATTAATCGTAGAAGTGCTACGCCATAATCAGTCGTGAGCTTACTCATTGAAATCAATGTAAGGCTAAATATAATGTGCCATTTGCTATGATTACAACCGATACTGGTACCTTAAGTTGATTGTTATTTCATTGCTTAAGAAAATGTGGTGATAAACCTTAATTTTTATCTATTTTTTGTATTATTGACGACAAATCCCTAAATAAACTGCGTTTTCCAAGTAACTTTTAAATCGTTTTTTACTTCCTTCTGTGTCTCACATTGGCTTGAAACTTGATAAGCGTGTTTGAATTTCTTAATAATAAAGTTATGTTATACTGTTAAAAAGTTTTGTTGTATTTTAATGACTTTATTAAAAAAAACTATATTTTACTGCTGTGAATGAAGTTCGTAGCACGAAAATTCAATCAAAATACTAGTTAAATTACAGTGTACTAGTCCCTTTTACTGCAGTTTAACCTGTGAAATTCCGCCTATCTCTATAAAGCACGCAAAATTTGCGCAGTAAGTAGTCATTTTACTGTGTCTTAATTAGTAATTGTTATATTTTTCCCTGTTTTTAAAAGCGCAGTACAAACACAGAATTTCGAAAAACACACATATTTAATTTTAGAAAATGCAGAAGCACGTATTTTTTAATTTATCATATTGTATGATTTAATTCTTCATTTTGAATAAAAAAAAAATCTCAATAACTATCAAATCTTGGAAAATATATTACTTTAAAACTGTTTTTTGCTATTATCTCAAAATCGACTTTTGTCAGTTACTGTGGTTTAGGAATTGCACGGCAGTCTTGCTGCTGACTGTACATGTACAATTGTACCTACTAGTATGTATACATATACCAAAGCAGTATTAAAAGGATCAATTAACTTTTTGGTGCAGTTTACTTGTTTAATGATTTTGTAATTTGTGATCTGTGGAAAATTAACCATAATTATATGGATTGTATCTGTACTTTAACGCTATCATATAATTATGCGAAAATAATATGGATTTTTTGTTAATGTTACTGTGACTCGATTGACTAAATTATTCCTTTAATACAAATGAAGGAACAACTTAGCCTGCTGAGACACAAATACAATTAAAGGAAATAAAATTAAAATGAGATAAAAACGTCTCCTAAGTTAGCAAGCCCTTAAGTATTGTTTGTCAATTTCGGTCTTAACAATATGTTTATAAGAACGAAAGGGATAAACAATTCTTAGCAACTTGTTACGTTAGGAGGGTATGGCTTTAGTGACTTTATTGATCTGTCACGGAATTGTATTATTTTTCAAAAAGAAAATCTGTTCCTGTCAAGTGATATTGAAGTTTATAGTGGATCGGCAATTTACAGATCGCACGAAAAAAGTTGATTGACCCAAAAATATCTGGTGCACAATAAAGGTGCATTCAGACATTAGTTGATTTCGTAGAGTGGGGGATAGAATAGCGAATGCTCGTTTGGTCTGAATGCACCTTAAAACTTAGAATCAACATACGATTGTGTATTGAGTATTGTTGTACCTGTATACAATTAACATAAGTATCAAGTATTTAATCTAATTTATTTCATAGCTGTATATCTTGCCAAATAAATGTTTTAATTTTAACACTAATGTTTCATTTACATTACATGATTGTATACGTAGCTCACACTGAAAGTTTCAGGAATGACCCACTTAGAGATCACTCAGCATATAGAAACAATTATTTTCTGAAAGTACCTATAACTCTTTAGTATTTTTTTGAGGTATAATTTGTTCGGTTAACACCTGTATTTTAGGATTTCATGCCATTTGAAAATTGTGTGTCGGGCGATTTTACGATTTTTACCCATTTTTTTTATTCTGTAGCGTTTTTCGACTACTTTCAATATGGCCTTACTCAACAATGAAGCAGAAATGGGCTTAGATTCTTATTTAGTAACAAAGCTCAGTTCTTGTAGGACTGCTTGTAATAGTTTTCACAAATTGTATTGCTTTCGATTTTTTCTTATGGATGATTATAGAGATCAACGTCTTTTAACAGCCATCCCCTAATTTTTAATCGCACTAATGTGGTAAATCATACAGAATTCATAAAAAAAATATGCTAGGAAATTAGGACATCCTTAGTTATCCATATGACTCACTAGAAAAAAATCCAATATAAATATTTTTTCTTAAAAAATCTATAGTCTCAATGAACTACCCAAACCTTCCATACAAAATTCCGAAAACTGAAAATTTTCATACAAAAAGTGATCTAGGTAAAATGGGTTATGAGCTTTGAGAGTTGGTTAAATTGTATTAAAAATTTATACACATTATGAAAAAGAGTTAAGAACGATGATAATTTAAACAATAGAGGTATTATTAATACAGTTTCCTAGATTCCCGAAACTTTCAGTGTGGCCTACCTACGTATAGAGAATAACTCCTCTGGAAAGTCGTGTGGCATGTGAATAAAGTTATCGAGGACTCCTTAGTGGCGTTCTTGGAATTGAAGTAGCGTACGTTGTACAACAGGTTGGCTTGCAAATAACCTAGGTTTTTAATCTGGCAGTAAAAGTGTAAAGGCCTTTATCCAAACAAAAATCCTCCTTGTCAGCCTCCGTAGCCTAGTTGGTAGTGACCCTGCCTACGAAGCTGGAGGTTCGGGGTTTGAATCCCGGCGAGGGCATGATTTGTTATTTATTTTATCACAAATATGTATTTGTTCCTTGGTCATGGCTGTCTATGTATTTAAGTATCTATTATATATATCGTCGCCTAGGATCCACATCACAAGCCTTAATCGAGCTTACCGTGGGACTAGGTTGATTTGTGTAAGATGTCCCAAGATTTTTTTTTTTTAATTCATGATCGCGTCAATTTTGTTACGAAAGTTAGTCATAAAAACTATGTGGTATACCTACTCTGTCCAACAACCTTTGGCAGTAGTAAATGGAGACAAATATAAAAAATATAGGATCATTTTGTTGATAGCTAAAAAATTTGAATTTGTCACCCTTTTTCAATGCCAAAAGTTGTTACACAAAATTTAACTACGTACCTAACACAAAAATACTGCCGTGTGGCGACTGCAATAAGAGTACATTTGTCACTAATACCCCAACTCCTCCTGCGGGTGTCGTAAGAGTCGACTAAGGGGATTGAAGTGTCACTGACCATTATTTGTTAAAGGCTGATGATGGGCAGCAGCGTCATCATAGTGGACACGTTAATGCGATCGCCAATCCACTTGCCCAGCGTGGCGATTATGGGTATTTACCTCCTAATGCGTTTATACCTACGCATAGTTAATAGGAGAGGCCTACGTCCAGCAGTGGACTATCATAGGCTGATGATGAACACAAAAATTAGCCCTTGAACCGATAACCGTTGGGGTAAACGAGTTCTTGAGTAGATAGAGATCGCTTCTCGCCAAGCGTAGTGTAGGACGCCCTCAGGCAAGGTGGAGCGACGATTCGGGCAGAATAGCTGGCAGGAGCTGGATGCGAGCAGTCGAAGATCGGAAACGGTGGCGTAAAATTGGAGAGGCCTATATCCAGCATAGGTATAGCAGTGGACTGCTATTGGCTGATGATGATGATAAACACAAAAATTATGACGTTAAATTTAGTTTTCATTAGCCTTTAATTGTGTACAATTTGTTTGCAATCCACCCTTAAAGAACTAGCGTGCCAAACGGCTGTCCTATATGAGAAAAAAAAATCCGTAATTAGGTAATGAAAACGCGGTCTCATTTTGACGTCAGTAGTAAAAGGAATATAACAAAATCATTATTGGCTAGCAACATCGCTCATTGGTTACTCAATATGTATAGGCATCTCTAGAGATGTCATTCTCAAAATTTACTCTTAATTTAAATTACCGTGTCACTTCATTGACACTGAAGGCTGGGTCACACACCAGATGCGTGTACGTGCACGTGCACGTGCGCGTTGCGTGGCGTGCACGGCACCCTTGTCATATCGAAAGCTGTGCACGCAGACCTGTGCACGCAGAGCTGCAGAGCTGGCGGCAGACCCACCGCCACCCGTAGCCACCCGCTTCCACCCGCCGCCAACCGCCGCTGCCCGCCTCCGCCCACCATCACCCGTTGCCACCAGCTTCCGCCTGCCTCAGCCGGCCAGCTCCCGTCTCCGCCCGCCGCCACCCGCTTCCAACCGCCTCCGCCCGGAGCCACCCGGCGCCAACCGCCGCCGCCCGCCGCCACCCGTTGCCACCAGCTTCCGCCCGCCGCCACCCATCGCCAACCGCCGCCGCCACACGTCGCCGCCCGCCGACACTCATCACCACCCGCCTCCGCCCGCCAGCACCCGTCGCCGCCCGCCTCCCCCTGTCGCCACCCGTCGCCACCCACCGCCACCCGCCTCCGCCGGCCAGCACCTGTCGCCGCCCGCCTCCACCCGCCTCCGCCCGGCGCCACCCGCCTCCCCTCGCAGTCCGCCTCCCCTCGCCGCCGCCCGCCGCCCGCCGGCTACGGTAATAATTAGAAAAAAACGGCTACGTTATTAATAATTAGATCTAGGTCGATGTGAGGTCGATGTACGTACCTGTAGCTATTTGAGAATGACCAAGATATCTATGCACCTACACATCGATTTGCGATTTTTGTCATAAGTAGGTGTCCACTCGGTACCTATATCACTTAAATTAAGCATGCCATTGTGAATCGAGTTCCATTGACGCCCCTCTTACCATTTAGGTATCTAATGTACGCAGGACTATTTTAGGTAAGTGCATCTATTCCAAGTCTCCCGTGCAGCCTTGGATGCAATTGCATGTGACTGCTGCATTATTGGATAATCGCGACCGCAGTACACAGATTCCTCACAGTAAGTATAGTACCTAACGGAGAGCCAGAACGACAGCCGAGCTAAGAGGGGCAGGATTTTAGCTATCTGATTCGCAGCCACTCATTACTAACAGCAGTCAGAATACTGTATCTACGCACTGGTAGAAAACGAATGGATAGTTCTAAGCTTGCGTCCATGCATAGGTGCATAAATACCCCATAGTAATAACTTCCTTCGTTAGAATGTAAAGCCTTCACGTGACTACTGGAGAAAAATTAAAAAAAGTATAAATCAAAATATTTAGTTAATAAATAATTTGATTTGTATTTTCGCAATATGTTCAATAGATGGCAGCACCATCTCTCTCTAGCTATTCTAGAAAACTGTAAAGTATTCTAAATAGGAGGTGCAGGCATGTAGTTAGTGCTTGCCCTTAGAGAATGGTCAAAGGCGCCTAGTCTTGTAAGGGATTGCATATACCCGAGAAATTTGACCGGCGGTTGCTAAGACCGAGTGGCCGAGGGGTACAGGCATCAGCCGCGAAAGCTGAGTACGTGGGTTCGACCCCCACCTCGGACATAGGTGATCTTGGTCGTTTTTCTTTGGTATATGACATCTAATATTTATAATTTATTATGTGCTTATTAATGCTCGGCGGGGGTGAGCTATTTTCATACTAAATATCACGTGATACATGTCATCATTACATAGTATAAAAAGTCACTTTTTTCTATCCCTATGTCCCTTTGTACGCGTTGTTTTATCCTTAAAAATACGCAAAAGATTTTAATGAGATTTTTTTTTATAGGTAGAGTAATACAAGAGGAAGGTTTTTATGTAGGTATAGTACCCGTGCGAAGCCGGGGCGGGTCGCTAGTTTAGTATGAAAACAGCTCACCCCCGCCGAGTATTGGTGCTTATTATATTCTGTGTGCTGCGTTGTTGCACGTCGGTAGGCTTCCCACGTGGCACTAATCGACTTGTTTGCATGTCGTGCGACAATCCGGCGAAACGATCCATACATTTACAGTTAGGTTTATATACCTGTCGCTATGTCATCATCATCATCATGTCAGCCGAAAGACGTCCACTGCTGAAAATAGGCCTCCCCAAAGATTGCAGCGGACTCCTGCGACCTTCACTAGGTCATCTGTCCACCTTGTGGGGGGCCTACCCACGCTGCGCCTTCCGGTACGTGGCCGCCGTTTGAGTACCTTCCCGCCCCAACGGCCGTCGGTTCTACGCGCAATGTCACTGCCACTTCAGTTTAGCGATTCGGAGAGCTACTTCGGTTACTTTGGTTCTACTGCGGATGGTCTCATTTTTAATCCGATCTCGCAGACAGACTCCTAGCGTAGCCCTCTCCATTGACCTTTGGGTGACTTTGAGCCTTCTTATGAGGCCCGTTGTAAGCGACTACGTTTCAGTCCCGTATGCCATCATTGGCAACACACACTGATCAAAGACTTTCGTCTTCAAACACTGCGGAATATTGGATGAAAATATGTGTCGTATAGCTTCCCGAACGCTGCCCAACCGAGTCGGATTCGACGATTGACATCTTTCTCGAAATTGGACCTATGTACCTATTCCTGAATACCTATCGTTAATTGGCTGGTACAAAAAAAGTTAAAATTCAGCTAAGCGTTTTGTGGGCGATCATGCTGATCATACATTGATATTGATGGCATTTTGATAAAGTCTTAAACGAATTCCTACACCCACTCCATGCACTGATGAATGAAATGGTTTTTAAATTAAAACCATTCTCATTGACTCTAGAATGACATTTCAATTAAAAAACTCGGACATTTCCAATGGAGACATCCAAGTGTTTGTGCCGATATTTAGATGCAAGAAATAATAGATAAGGCATCTACTTATGACTTGTACGCAATTAAAATAATAATAAATATCTTGGGACGTCTTACACAAATCGACCTAGTCCCACGGTAAGCTCAATTAAGGCTTCTGATATGGGTACCAAGCGAAGACATGTATAATAGATAGATACATATAGATCCTTAAATACGTAGACAGCCACGACCAAGGAACAAAGATTTGTGATAAATAAATACACAAATAATGCCCTCACCGGAATTCCAACCCGGAACCTCCAGCTTCGTAGGCAGGGACACTACCAACTAGGCTATGGAGGCTGACAAGGACTGGAAAGGTTCTCGAGGGACAGCCACGTACCGAAAGTACGTGTAGGTAGGCCCCCACGAGGTGGACTGATGACCTGGTGAAGGTCGCAGGAGTCCGCTGGATGCGGGTGGCGCAGGACCGGTCATTGTGGCAATTTTTGGGGGATGCTTATATTCAGCAGTGGACGTCTCTCGGCTGATATTATAATCATGAGATATCGTTTCTGTCGACTAAGGGATTGAAGTGTCACTAACCATTATTTGATAAAAGATTGATAACGGGCAGCATCGTCATCATAGGGGACACGTTACTGCGATCACCAATCTGCTTGCCCAGCGTGGCGATTATGGGCATTTACTTCCTAATGCAAAAAAATACATACGGACTCATAGGGTCTCGTTTTCTCGGGTCTATACGCATAGTTAATAGGAGAGGCCTACGTCCAGCAGTGGACTATCATAGGCTGATGATGATGATGATGATTATCGTTTCTGTCCTTCGGTCGTATCATTGTGTAGGGAATAGACAGGGAAAGTGACAAACGATACTCATCGGCTCGCTGAGTAATAATAAATTAATAATAATAGTCTGAAAACCTTGCGGATCCCTACTCATATTATAGCAACGTTACAGGAAGCCATGATACTGAATACTTGCCGCATAACCAGAAAATTCTTGACATCGTCAACTGTAACAGATAATTACTCATACCCATTATAAATCGACGGCCCCTACGTAAGTTGTCGTAAGTTGAAAATGGCAAGTTTACAGGAGAGCACTTTAAAGTTTGAAATGTGTACGGTAGTCACATAGTTCAATGGATTGCTTTGAAAATTGGCATAAACAATAACAAAGATACTATCTTTATAGTGATATAATTACTTCTCTGATGTATTTCATATTTTTGCCGGAATTGCACTTACGACAGTATATGACGGAGAAGAGAATCTAAAAATTGTGGTATGTATTACTTACTTCACTTTACGCCGGTGGTCATAAATGGTCATTGATCGTAAGTAATACATACTACAAGATACGTTGGAATTAAGCGTGTAAGTTTTGTCGTATCTGTTATTTACAACATTATTTTGCGGACACATTACAAAACTTTTTGTTAGTTACTATATTATGCCATTTAACAAACAATTGAAAAGTATTTTTATGGAACCCTGATGGAATATTTTGAGAAAATTAAGCAGGTGAATAGTTTTTTTTTATGTTTTATTATGAAAAATAGATCAGGTAAAGTGTTTTTGTACAGTTTTTGGAAAATGTCGTGTTGAATGAAGACGAGACTATGTAGTTGAGTTTGATGTAGCCTCATTGTTTGCGAGTATTGGAAACTATAAAAATAATTAAAGATGTTGTAGTTCGTAACGACTGTGCACATGAAATTCATCGAACATTTCCTGAATAGTTGCTATTCCGTTTGGCAAGGGGAGTATTACTAGCAGATTGAAGCAAAGAGTTCTCTTATAATGTAGTTCTGGTACTGGTCAACATTTTCATGGATAAATTTAAGCAGAGGGCATTCAAGAGTTGTCCGAAAAGGCCGAGATGCTGGTTACAAAATATGGATGACGTTTTTGCTGTAATTCCTGATAGAGTTGTTGATGTGTTACTAACCGATCTTAATGAGATGCATCCAAGAATAAGGTTCACATTTTAGAGAGAGGTGGATAGGACACTTCGTTTTCTGGATGGGTTAGTAATGCGAGGTCAGAATGATTGTCAGTCACAAAAAATCTATAGAAAGCCTACCTACTAAATGGCTCGTACCATCCTCCCGCAAACCTGATCACAGAACCGTTAGAACTAACGGTTTTGTGATTCACAAAACATGCGAAATTAGTTTATATCGTTTATTCACATCTCATTATTAGCCTATCTCATTCCACTCCTGGACACAGGTATCTCCTATTATCTCCAGTTATTTAAATTATTACAAACGTTGCAACATGTCAGACAAGTGTTGGAAAGCTTGGAGAGGAGCAGATGTTGGAGACAAAGCCAGCGTAGAGACAGCTCAGGGACGTTTCGACGTCACCACACAGTACAGAGGGCACCAGCATTTTTGCCACATATTACAAGAGTGACAAATTAAATTGGATGCTTATTACGCCCGAGATTTAGCATTGAGACCATTTTGCATACTGTTACGAATATAAGTCCTTTTTGCACATTTCCAAGGACAGGGACCCACTTGGCAACTCGGGCGGTTATGTTATGAGGTACTGTGCGACTTCGGTAAGTTTTATGTAAAGGAACGACGTAATGAGTCTACAAGACTCGGAGCACATGTGGAGTGTCAAGAACAGGGATATAAACAACTCTGCTGTGATGGACCACGCGAAAAATACAAGCACATTGCTTTTCGTAAACACTTTGATAAAGCTAGGCTGCTGGTATAGTATCTAAAGATGCTACCTACCACGGAAAACTCACAGAGCAATGTTTTATCGAGATTGGAGAGCGGGATTGGATGTCACCCTAATTTTAATCGGGCTGGAGGCTGGACTGAGTCAACGGCATGGAAGCCGGTAATCTCCGTGCTAATAATGATAGTTTTGTGGACAGTTGGACACAGTGACTTTAGTGTGCTTGTCATCTGTTATGTAGTGTTCGGTGAAACAAACCCGCAGCCAGACATGACATCAGTGCTGGCGCAAGACCACGCTCAACCCGCTCAGCAGTTGATTGCCCACTTTTTATATTTACCGAATATAATATATATGACTTTAATAGTTTAATTATAATTGTGTGTATTTAGTAACATAAAAACTGTCTGTCATTCAGCATTAGGAACGTAACTTTGAAGTTATAATAATTATAGACATTATAGACACGGCAGATTAATGAATTCTACTCTCACAGTGCATATATATAAAAAGACAATAAATCAGTTAATAAAAATGCCTTCAGCTTAAACTTAATCATATGAGATCAATGGTATGTTTTCTTCGCCGTAATTATAATCTTAAAGATCAGACATATCGCTTTCATGATTAAATACTGTAGCTGTTGGCGGTTTAATTCATGCAGTCAGCAGTCAAGTCATCGACCTGCAGACGATGATTTTTAGACTGATGACTAATTTAATTAACCTTTTGGACGCCAACGACTGATATATTGGCACCGCAGGTTCAACGTCAAGGACCGATGTATAAGTCTTGGTCCACAGAGCAATATATACCTACAAGCATGTGCGTAAAATTCAATTTAAACTTTGAAGTTTTGTTGACTTGGCGTCTGAGTGACAGTTTTGGTATTTGATATGGCGTCAAAAAGGTTAAAAATGTAAGTGATGTGACTGTTTTGTCATCGTCAGTATCACAAAAAATGCCGTTTTATTACAATGGAGTCTGCATTTCTTTATAGTTTGGTTCAAAAGGAAGCCTCAAACCTGTAAAATGAGAAAAAATATTGAAATATGCCAACATTATATTTGTAAATTGTAGTAACTCTGTTTTTGATCCGGCGTATACTGTCTTAAATATCACTTACGATAGAAATTGAAAAACATTTTCCGACGAAAAATGTCTCAAGTACACATGCGACATAAAAAAAATTATAGAATCCAACGTAAATAGTAGTATGTTAAACATAAGACAGAACACCGATCTTAAACTCCGAAGTTAGTTGTGGTAAGTGATAACATACTACAGTATTCGCCGGTATTATAAAAAAAGTCAACATCGATATTAATGAATTCGTACCTGATTTCTGACTGAAATCGTACAGGTTGCCATGTTTGCTTAGCTGTTTTAAATAACTTTTATATCCGACGCATCTTTTATTTCATCTCGAACTACCTTTTATTTTCATTCCGACGGCTGTTTCGAAAATTAATTTTGGTCTTGTAGTTAGTTTGAGCTTATTCCCAATACGGTTTTTACTTTTATCGAATAAAATAGGTAAACGACTCCTATTTTTGTCTCATCTAGTTGCTAGTTTTTGGTAAAAAACGGTCACTGACGAAAAACCTCTGCTCCGCCGCGTATAAGATCGTAACTGGCACTTACGCTTCGCGAGCGCGGGTGGCCGCCCCACATAAACTGTCGTATGTAATCTTACTACGGTATACGACGGTGCTTTTTTAAGTTACGACAGTTTTCGGCTGTCAAAAACCTAT
>JALPQI010018111.1:0-29752 GCA_025490895.1 Thaumatotibia leucotreta
GTGTTATTTATTTTACTTTTAGGTGATATTGACGTACAGCCGACAACGTCAAAGAAATCATTACGGTTTACGTGCCAAAATATCTGTACAACACTTTATTGCTTTGATATTAAGGTCGTATAAATATTAAATATATTGTTGGCACCTTAATAGTAATAATATCTTTGACGTCGACTGTCGACTGTACCAAAAAGCATTATTGATATAATTATGTAATAAGACGTTAAACTAAGTAGATTTAATTTATATGATGATGTTCTATGTAAAGATAATGTTTAACACAATTCCAATTCAGAGAGGGAGTACAATTTATTAATCTAAAAGTCTCAATAAGCTGTTATATTATAACACCCTGAAACCACCGTTAAAATAAAATTAAATAAAAAAAAATACTATAAAAAGTTGTTTTTAACGAGACCCGGGGCAACCAGTTGCTAGTTGTTAGTGGAGTCAAAAAAATGTGAAACTGTAGGTACGGTTAGCACATGATTGGTGCGACTATATGTCGCTGCGAGATAGACTATCCGTCCCACTTTTATTAATATAGTAAGTAAAATACGGGAAATCTATCTCGCAGCGACAAACTGTCGCACCAATCATGTGCGATCACGTCTCCGAGGACACCCTGTATTTTAATATTTTTCATATTCCCCCTTTAATATCTTCCCGTGGGTGCTGTAAGAGTCGACTAAGGGTTTGATTTGAAATGTCACTGACCATTCGTTGAAAGATTGATGATAGTCAACAGCGTGATCATAGTGGACGCACTACTGCGATCGCCAACCCGCTTGCACAGCATGGGCAATACTCCTAATGCGTCCATGATATTTCCTGAGTCACTAATAACTAATAGTCACTAATAAACCTGAAATCGCGAAAAAAATACTCTGCCTGCGACCACGGGTGTAACGTCATGCCCGAAACGTCAGGATATAATTAAACGTAAGTTTACGCGATTAAGACCCGTTTGTCTTTAAAATATGAGTGATAATCGTGAAAGTTTAAATCAATATTAAAAAATACTTTCCTATACATATTGCAATGGTACCTATTAACGTGATCTAGACATATATTATTGTATGAGAGAGTTTTTTTTTCGCGATTTCGGCAATGCTTCCACTCTAAAAGTTGTTCAGTTATGACATTATACAGTTTGTGCGAAATTATTAGTTATTATTTACATTTTAGCCAGTAGTAACTAAAATGCGCTACATGTTTTGGAGAGCCTAGGTTTTCTACTAATTATATTTTAGATAGGAACAGCTTTAATTTAACAATTCATTTCAGAATGCCACACCTTTTTAATTCTCCTCACTTTATCTAAAAAACGTATTTACACCGCCCCTATCTTGTATCAAGTCCATCAGCCATTTTGCTAAATTATAAGCGCAGTACACACGTATTAATCTCATACACACTTAAGCCCTATTTCTCTTGAGTTGAAGCATAAAGGTAATACACTTCTCTTGGCTTTAGAATAAAGTTGAAAACTGGTTGAAAGCAACCATTAAGTTCATCATATATGTCCGACAACAGTAAACTGCGGAAAGACAGTAAGACAACATTATATTGCATACGCATGCGTATTATGCGTTACATGTTATGTAGCTGCTAAAACTTTTTGGTTTCGTCTTCAGGCTACATGGCAGATTATGTTTTTTCATCACACTTGCTGTATAAGCGCGCATTGCTTGCATGCATAGCGGGAGTAATAGAAAAGTGAAATTCCCTAGGGGTAATAGAAATGTCAGTACATCGTTTAATAATATTAAACTTATTTTTTTGTCGGCAAGTGTGATGAAAAACATTGTATCACGATCGGTAAGCGGAATACTAACTCGAGTCATTAACACTCTCGTTAGTAATTCCGTACTTACCTCCCTTAATGCACAATGTACTATTATCTTGACTTGTTCCATTCGGCTCACTATCTGACGCTAAGTTGTTAATGATAATGTCATATCGACCACTTACTGCTAATGCCTTTAATTCAAAAATGAAATGCAGTTTAAACCTCATAGGTCGATGGTTTTATCGATGGGTACCTCAAACTTAGACCCTAAATAAACAGAAGAGTTGTAAAATTACTGCTGCGAAAGAAATGCTTAACTGTTTTTATTCTTAGTTAATGCATCTTTGAGGTATTAATTGTTAGCTCTGTTATTTTTTCCTAGTAATCATTTTGACTAACTGAAACTTTTATCTGCTGTTGAAAAAATCAGCCCTTAAATTAAGACCGTTTACCTCACGTACTTAACTCTGGTTGCCAAGTAAGTCATGTGCTAAGCCGACTGTAGTGGCTTCCCGCGTTTCCGCTTCAGCAGCTGCGGCCGGGTCTCATCCAACGATGGTAGGACGGTCGTTTCCAGGTCACCACAATTTGTAGGACGGTAATGAGAGGCTATAAAACGAGAGAACTGAAAAAAACTTTCACCATTATCACTCATATTTTAACGATAACCGAGATTTAATCGCGTTAACTTACGAGACATGGCTGACTGCGACCACGGGTGTAACGTTATGCCCGAAACGTCAGGATAAAGTGCCAGTTACAGTTAGTTGTTCGCCTAAATCCGCGTTTTCATTTAGTGTTCTGAGCGAGCATTCGTTCGTTCTTGGGCAGATGAAAACAGTAATTCACATAGCAAAATGTCCTCGTCAGCCCACGAACAAGCGAATGTTCGCTCAGAACACTTAATGGAAACGCGGCTTAATGCGGTCGCTGACTTGCCAAGCAACCGTCATTGTTTGTATGCGGGGAACGACGAACGACGCAGTGTATTTTCCGCATAATATTCAAAGTAAGCTTACTCGAATAAGCCCTGTTTGCCGCTAAAATATAAACTGATAAAAGGTGGCATAGGTTAAATTTAGCGTTGAAAATGTCGGAAAAAATCAAATGGTTTTTTTCGGGAATACATGAAAATTTTATTTTTTTCTCTGTTACAAGTGAAAATTAGATCTAATTCGCATTGGTTTAGAGTTGAAAATTATAGTGGAAACTTTCATTGATTTTTTTGAAAAAATCCGGAAAAAACGAGCTGTTTGGAAAGAATCGGGATTTAATCCGGAAATTTTCAACGCTAGGTAAAGCAAGGCATGGTACGGCTACTGATCGTCAGTGTACTGTGGCGGGAGCTAATTTGGTCGGCGGCTAATTTCAGGATAACATCGCCCGCGCCCGCGCCTGCGCATTCTTGTGCGTCTAATAAGTAATTAAACTACCCTCCCAGCCCCCATCCCGCTGGCAGAGATGCATTCTGCTTGCGGTTGTAGTCTAACCTTACCTAGCTCATACTTATTGCGACTGTTACCACAGACAATATTATAAGTATTGGTCATAATAAAAACAAATGAATATCATGAGACAATCTTACATAAATCAACCTAGTCCTACGCTAAGCTCAATTTTAAGGCTTGTGTTGTGGGTATTAAATAATAAAACCATGCTTGCACCTCCTATCGAAATAACTTTCGGGAATCAGGATGCTTAGCCAAGTTGCCAATCGCTAGCGCTTAATCCTCAATCGTAAACGAAAGGCAGCTAACTGTCTTTGTCGCACTAATATGAAAGGAAAGAGGGAAAACTACGATACGCTATCAAGCGTTAGCGATTGCATGGCAACTTGGCTAAGCATCCAGATATAGCGAGAGATATGGCGCAGCCATCTACTTAAGTTTTACGGAACAAATCAAATCCCAACTCGGACGGACTGTTGAACTGGGTCTGTTTCGGTTGGTATATGGCATCTTATATTCAAAACTACAATTTATGTACATAAATTAAATCTAACTAATCTACTTAACCTAACCTATATCTAAGATTGGCCCTTGTGGCATCGTACCGAGGATGCTGGCGGCATTTCCTCGCTGTATTGCAATACTGATGCGTTGTGCGAGGAAGTCGCCAGCTCTTCGGTCTTTAGTTACATCAACCAGACGTTTCGCGATTTCAGCAAACAATTTGCGTGCGCTGGGGCCCCATGAACCTAAAGTTTCTACGCCAAACGGTACAAAATCGTACTATTTGCCGAGGCCCTTATATTTATTTATAATATCATTGTATAAGTTATGTAGAGCCCGTATTCATTATATACAATGATATTATATTTATAATATCATTGTATAAGTTATGTAGAGCCCGTATTCAATATGAACTTTTGTTTAAAGAAACCTAGAATTTCCCATCAGAAAATGTCTATACCTATGTTTCTTTATAACTCTGTCACTAAACGGCGGCGCTGCCGCGAACTTCGAAATCCGCACATTTTGTTGATTTGTCTCTGTCACTCTAATGAGTAATGACAGCTTCGTTGAAGTGACGGAAACAAATCCTCGAAACTTGACGACTGTCCATGTTCGCGGTAGCGGCAGCCAGAATTACCTTTATCGTGTGAAGTGTGTCGAGTGGCGTACAGTCAAGGGCATTAATATATATACACTTCTCCATACTGATCCCTTACAAATGTATCTATATATTAATGCACTCGACTGTACATACATAGTGTATGTCATTTCATTATTATCATAAATAATATCAAATTCACTGTTTAGTGCCGTTCGATGCAACGACCTGCAACATTAGAATGCCACTCATACAGAACGTAAATGTCTTTTACATTTAACGACCAGTAAACATATTTTATAGCTATGTTAGCTATATGCCATAGAATATTAATTTTATTAAAAATAGTTGAAGACATCGTAAAGTAACAGTATACCATCGGAATTGGTGATTTAAATAGGAATTAACATTGTAGCAAAACAAAACACATTAATTTTATGACATTATAAAAGTGGCTGTAAAGATTTAATATACAATCTATCTCTGGAGTTAATTAAATTGAAACGGAATTGTAGCATTTAAAATCAGACCACACTCAGAGTACTACATTTAAAATGAAATCTAATCTTAGCTATTTAGGTATTTGACGTAACATTTACTTCGGTTACCGCGATAAATATAAATATTATTAAACTGTTAAACTCACGTGTATTTAGTAAGTCAGTTTAGTTTCAGTGCGCGCCGCGCTCGCGGGTCGTGAGGCGTGAACGCGGGCTCGCTTGATAATAGAAGCTCTACGAAACGACTCAAGAAAGTTCTAAATTCTACTTTCAGTAAGAGCTAATTGAGACAGAAAGATACGATTCGGGCATATCCGTGAAAATACGAAGGCAAAATATTACGCACGACTTTACACATTTGGGTGATGGGTCATTCTTTGAAAATATTTCTGCGGTTTTATTCATCTGTCCTATACAAAATGTATGAAAAAGACAGATAAATAAAACGCAACCGCAGACATATTTTCCAAGAATTACCCTGATGCATATCCCAACCATTTAATTAACAAATAAAATGCATTTTTAGTACAGATGGTGCCTTTTTTAGGCTCTAGTGCGAGAAGTGTGTCATTTTACGTCAGGTCCAAAACTTCGGAGGGCCACCTGCACTAAAAAACGTCGTACGAAACACGTGCAAAAACGAAATTCGTAACTCGTGTCGATTTATAAGTAGTATTCCCTATAAGTAGGTCGTGTTTTAACCCTTTATAGGGCACCGGTCTCTAAAACGACCACCATATATTATAGCACTATCTTTTTGTATTTTTTTCTTGTACAGAATTTTTCGTACTATATGATGGCGTTGAGGCTTGAACCCACGATTTTTTGAGTCTTGCCCGTTAAAGGGTTAAAACATCGCCACTCGTTTCGAATTTCATGTTTTTCGCACTTGTGTCGTAATGTACTATTTTAGTACATATGGTGCCTTTTTAGGCGCTAGTGCGAGAAGTGGCTCATTTTACGTCAGGCCCAAAACTTCGGGGGCCATCTGCACTAAAAAACGTTGTACGAGACACATGCAAAAAGGAAATTCTTAACTCGTGTTAATTTGTGAAAACATCGCCGCCCGTTTCGAATTTTGTGTTTTCGCACTTGTGTCGTAATGTACTATTTTAAGTAGTTACTTAATACCAAAGATATAATACCCAGCGATTCTATCGCGAACACAGAAGTTCGTACATTTCGGGGATTTTTCTCCGTCACTCTTCAGCATTGGTTGGAGTGACACAGACCAATCCTCGAAATTTATTAACTTAGGTGTTCGCGGTAGTAAGCCTGCTACGTTATTAGGGTTCGATTATTACATGTACACCAAACGATACAACCTGCAAGTGATTACAGTAAAAAACTGAGGATATCTTAATTCGGCTCTGGCGTGTACGGGGATAATCTTTGCATCGCGATTCTGTTATTATAAACTTTACGCCCGACCGATTACGCCCGCTCGGATACTTCGGGTAATAATGCAATTTTCGACCTTTTACATTTGTTTGTTTTCGGCGATCCGCGCGGATAAGTCGTGAACCATAGTAAACTTTAACATGATCTGATACGAATTTTGATTTTTAAATTGTTTACATTTACATGTTATAGTATACCCGTACAATAAAGAACTGAGTAATTCACGTCCCGTATTATTAAAGTAGTTTTGAACTGGGTTACGATTGCTCGACACGTTTCGATCCACTAAGAGGGTCCTGCAGCACCCTCTACCAAAGACCGATTTGCCAGTGACAGCACATTACTGCAACTAGCACCTCCGGCTTTGAGCACCCCTGTACCTATATGCTGTAAGACGATGCCGTGTTTAATAGTTTGTCGTTGTTGCCGTTACGTTCTCACAAATATGCAAGTGCGAAAGAGATGCGTAGCCCGATAAACGATAAACGCGTGACTATGATAAGCCACCTGGTGAAGCGTTCGAAGGCTACGATGACCGCTTACAATCAGTTGAAGCGGACTCGTGTTTAGCACCAACGTATAAATGAATTGAGTGCCATTTCAACAATGCAGTGCAATTGTTGCTGCCATGAACAGTATGCTTACCATGAGATGCCGCCGTGAGGTTAACGAGAACCTACTTTCTATCCTTCTCGCTCGCATCAATGTGCGAGTACCTACCAGCGTGCATTGGCCGCGTTAAGAAACTTTACCATTTCGACCATTTTTTCTCAAAGTTTTCCGGTGACATAGGTATTTTATATATGATTTCTACTCAGAATCGTGAGCTCTTTCGATTCTATTAGGAGAATAATTTTAGTAGGACATACATTTTTCGAATTTTCCATTCCGTTACCGCCATACAAACAGTTTGACAAAATTTTCACCTATCAGAATCAAAAGAGCTCACGATTCTGAATGAAATCATATTAAGGTGCATTTAGACCAAACGAGCATTCGCTCATTCTATCCCTCACTCTACGAAATCAACGAATTCCGACGAATCACGCTTTGTGTAACGATCGTATTTCGTAGAGTGGGGGATAGAATGAGCGAATGCTCGTTTGGTCTAAAAATTCTAAATGTACCTTTAAAAGTTTAAACCCTAAAAAAACGTGGCGGGACCATTTAAAAAAAATTACCCATTTACCTAATTAACTTTAGGTGCAACCCGCTCATACTCGTATATTATATGTATATACGCAGTCGCTCCAGTTAGCTCACGCGGCCAGCTCATGGCAAAGACACTGTTGTAAAACTTGTAAAGTTCAACCTGTCTGCAGTGTCTGCTCCGCCCCTAATGTCTGCGATTAAAAAGAATAAAAAACTTTTTTAATCCGCAGTAATCTTCGCGCCGGTTTCATCTGTTTCGGAAAATAAATTAAAATAATTAAATTAAGAAGGGGAATAAGTACATCATGACCAAATTATTCCGATCTATATTTTAAGGACAAGGACCGTTTCAACCGCTCGGACTCGTCATAATGTCGTCCCGCGATTAATATCTACTTAATTGTGGATTGGTAAATAATGGTGGATTTAGACCAAATAGGCGAATGCTCATTCTATGCCTCATCTCGTTCTCATCAAAATTCGTTGCGTAGTTATAAAGATTTAAGCGTACAAAGGGACATAGGGACAGAAAAAGTGACTTTATTTTATACTATACATATAGTGATACGATAGTGAAGGGTTATTTTTTTAATAGGTAGAGTAATTCAAGAGGAAGGTTTTTATATAGGTATAGTACCCGTGCGAAGCCGGGGCAGGTCGCTAGTGAAAACTAAGAAAAAGTAGATTCAAAAGTAAAAGTTACACATTTTTGTATGAATATTTTTGTTTAGTATATACTCGCTCGCTGTATAAAATAAAAATGTGATTATTTTGTTCTTTAAACAAAAACTTAAATATTATGTATTATGCTTTTAAACGGAGCACAATGTTATTACACCCTGTATGTGAGATGAGAGTTTACGAGCAATTTTAACTAGAGTCTAGCCAGACTCTAGTTAAAATTGCTCGTAAACTCTGTTGAGATCGACAATCACTTTTTTATTGGCTTGAGTGTTTAGAAACAATTCGCTGATTAATAATATCATTAATATCCCATAATGAATTGCGAATAGGTAACTATTATTTTAGTATTATTAACCCTTAAATGCATAGTGATGTATATATGCATCACGTACTTTCGACCCTATTGACAACATGTCAGAATTCAAATTTGAATAAATCATTATCAGGGTCATGCATTTAAGGGTTAAGTAAAAGTTGATTGAATTGCGGATCAATTTCATGTATGTGTTAAATTTCCTGTATATTTTTCTACATACATGTGATAGCATTGGTAGAAAGGTACAGTCGGCATGACATACATTTAAAAGTGACTTCCATAATAATATTACAAGCAGAGAAGTCATGATGATTCGACGTTTATCGTTTGTAGTGACATGTGACACTTACGCCATTCGTACTATTCCGCCCGTGCGCCAGTAAAAAACGAGAAACGTTTAAACAAATCTAAAACTTGCGTTATCTCATAATCACAGAATTTCAGAACAAAATATTGGCCTTATCACCAACTTAAAACTTGAGATCACGTAGATTTTTAGTTAAATTATCATCAGAGATCGGACAAATGTGCGTCATTGTAATATCAATAATATGAACATGACTACAAAGTTGATTAAATGAATAATTGAACGAATAATTTCTTCCAATTTGATTTCATAGCTTTAAGGTGACTGTTTACAAAGATTTTCATAGTTACCGGTGTCAAATAGGTAACTTTCTGAAAATTATTAAATGATTAATTATTTGATTAAATTCGCAGTCATATCCATATTATTGCGAACAATGACGTACGTGTGTCCGATCTATGATTATCATTGATGTTATGTATTACTTAGTATTCAAGTAAACATAATTCTATGAATGTGTTTCACGATATGAGTCAAAAACAACAAATGCTACTGACAGCCAGCCATATTTGTTTGATTTTTTTTCGTCAGTAGGCGCACGGAATAGTTCGAACGTGACAGCATGACGGAACCACATACAGTCATACATATCTCCCGGGCCCTATAGTTAAAAACTAGTTGCGTTTGTTGGTCAACAACTTTATTTGCCGTGTCCGCTGCATTCCTTTAAAATGCATTTACAGCACACGTCGCCAGCGTAACGGATCCAACTGTAACTAACATCATACTTGGCGAGCTGTCACTTTGACAGCAAAAACAACATGGCGGCTGATTTCTCGCGAAATTGATCGTCACAAACGCGTGCGCGATATTCGCATTCCTTTCTGACAGGGCTGCAAAGATGTGTGTTAAAAAAACTTACTTTTTAGAATTTAGCACCATTCCAATGATGTTATTCTAAATTATATTCCAACCAGGCGAGCGCATTTAAAGAAAAGGAAAAATACTGTTTTCGTGCAAGTGATAAACTTTGATTACGATACTGTTTCACAATCCTCGGATAAATAAACATTCGTCAGATAAAATTATCACTATCCTTTTCATCACTCGGTGAATGAACTCAGTCATGAGCATTATACGTTTTGTTATCTGTCAAACGAATGCTACTTCGCGCAACGCTCCAAGGTCCTTACTTTACTCACTAGTGAATCAAATGCGTTTTTATCCGCTGGTATTAAAGGCTAAACGAGCGCTTTACGAGCTATAGTGAGGGGAATTTTAAATTATGAAGGCTCAGCTCTTATCCGAACACGGGTGACAAATAAAATTGACCAATAACTGGCTTAAATGGTTACTTTGGTTATAGAGACGATACCCTCAGTGCGCAATGGGAATGCCTCCCGTGCGGCGAACTATGATGAATCAAATTCCTTCGGGAGGTAATGATTCTATTGAGGATAGATTAAACCGCGCTCCTGGCATTCTTTCGTGATCGCGTGACAGGTGCATCAAAGAGGCTTGTTTGGTAACAAATAACATGCTTCTGTATAGTGGAGACGTGTGACTTAAGGCCAAGCCAGACAGATGCGTGTGCAGCACGTACACTTGTGCGTATGCGTGGCGTTTGTGCACATATTAGATTGTTGTCATTTATCATATCCTAATGTTATTTGGCATATGCCGTCAGTCATCTGAGATTAACTTTTAATTTTATTCTTGAGGTTCTCTCACACTTATTATTTTATTAATTATGTATGAAAAAAAAAAAAGAAAAACACTTACAAAAGCCGATATACCAGGCTACTTCTATTAATATCCCAAGCTCCCAAGTAACCTATCCAATTTAACGAAAAAAATCGTTTTGTATAACAACAAAAATAACACGCCGAGATTTGTCATTTTTGCCACTTTTCAGCTCCGTCTCATTCTTGGCAGTATCACGACTTTTGTCTTTCGTTTTTACTTAGGTGAATTAGGTTATGAGAAGATTAATAAGTATTTTTTCTGCAAATAAATATTATAGTTCTAAATTGAATAAAATATCGCTTCATAATATTGTAATATCCCAAATCCCAATACTATAAAGTATTTTCCCCAACTTGGCCGTTTACCCCATACCAGGGGTCAAATCCCGAGCCAGGGACATCCGACGGGGTGAGAGTTCACTCACGAATTCGTAATTGTCCGGGAATGTCTGGAATCCACCGCTTTCGTGTGCCATTTCGCCACAATAACCTAAACAAACTCCGTAGGCATACTGACAAAATGCTCTAGCCTTCTGCCACTGTCAGTCACGTGACATGTATCTTATTATCAACATCATAAAGTTGAAAATACGTCCGTGGTACGTCACCTCAGTTGCAGAGTGCTAGACGGGGTTCGAAGCAGTCTCCTCAATTCGTCCGTGTAACATAAATAAGTATGAAAATCGTGATGAGACCCGCGGCTCCGGGGCACAGCGAACAGATGCACGGAAGTCGACTGCACGAAGTTTTTTCTGCAAAATGAGTGGCAATCTAAAAACAATTCGTTTTGAAGTAGTATTTAGTGAGGACAGGCATTAAAATAATTAGCGTGGCTTGACGGGGGAACACCCGTGAGAGAGATACGGAGGACTCGAGAGAGAAGTAATGCAATATACTTGTAAGAGTGGATTTTTGTTTCATTAGTTTTTACTGGAGATATATCACTTCCAACCTACCTATAACCTACCTATTTCAGTCCACTGCTATGCGTAGGCTTCGCCTATTATCTATATGTGTATGGACGCTTTATTAGGATTACACCATTAGCGCGTCATAGTCGTCACGCTGAGCAAGCGGCAAGCGAGTTGACAATCGCAGTAGTGTGTTCACATGATGACGCTGCTGCCCATAGTCAATCTCATAGGCACTTGCTTAACAACCCGGACGTGTTTCCAAATCTACACACGTATGCTTTTTTCTGGCTATTCAACAAACACTAAACAAAACAAACGAAGCGAGATTTTCGTGCGATCGTCATTATTTTTTAATTAGCCCGTAGCCGTGTCAAATCCGATGAAACGGAACGCACGTACATTGATTCCCATAAAATGCATGTCGTCTAACGCCGACTTTTGTCTAAAACCTCAGAAATTACCCAAATCCGGTCCCGAACCAAATTATAACGTGATTTGTCTCGGCACCCACACACACTAATTGTTTTATTTTATACCTCCACAGGTAAGAAAGAACGTAATTGTGCTAAGATTATAAAAAATAGACAAAGGCTCCGACGACGCCATTTTTTTCGAGTCGGTCCTCCAATTTCGTCCGAAATGGATGTGTTTCGTCCCTGTCTGGCTAAGTGGATTTTAAACAGGGCGGCAAAAGATGGGTTAAATTAAAATGTAGCGATGCCTTCGGTTTTAGAAGGATTAGTTTACGGTTCATTCTTAGAAATCGGCAACTATATAACATAATTATCAATGTCTTGATTCATTAATCCGCGTCAAATAATCCCTAACGTAAAACGCAGTGGCTACGTGACAAAGAAGTACCTAGGATTTTTTTTGTACAATCAACGTCAGGCAAAGTGCCAAAAATATGTAAACAGAACTTTATTGCCTGGACATAAAGGTATACATATTTCAGGCACTTTGTCTGTATCCACAGCTGTGTTGTCGATTGTACATGTCTGCGACAGGTCAATCCTGACAGATGAGCCAAAAATGTGACTCTTTGACAACTAATGTATCGAACTGCGGCCCTAGCACATCTTGTGTTAATTACAGCAATTCGCGTTGTCTCGACTAGCTGTGTTTTGTTTATATTGATTACAAAGAGTCGGCCATAGTCGCGAAAAGGTCGCGTGCTGCTGTCAAACACAAGATGTGCTAGGGCCGCTGAATGAACTGACTTCGTACCGGCCGAGCACTTTATAAGAGAAGTACCATTATCATTTCATGTTCATTATCTCACGGAAGAGTCGGAAAGTTCACCAAGCACTTTAATCAAGCATAAAAGAAACTTAATCGCCTTAGCGCAGTAATAACTTCGTCATTCCAGTTAATTGCTAATAGGTAACAGCTATACCTAATATACCAAGGGAGTTTCTGCTTTCAAACTCTTATTTTTTAAGTAATCAATTGTACCTTAGTCATAATATAAATATTATTTGCAGCCTATTCTAGCGTGACGGCAGGCTTCACTCTATCTACAACGTGAAATGTTAATGGTTGTTTTCCGTGTAAGGGGTTGTTTAGTATCGTATTCCGATAAAGAAAAAGTAACACAGAAAAAAACGTGTGCATTTTTCTTAATCGAAACGCGATACTAAGCATGCCTGTATTAAATGGAGAAGAACCAACAACATTTTACATACATACTTCTAATGCCTTAAGTACTTAAGGTATAACTGTAATTATGGTGTTATTTTTTAGCGAACATCCTGTACTAACAAATAACAACACCAAAAACCTATCTTAACGACCTAGTTTTCATGCAAAATTAAATTAATTGAAGAATTAAGGTGAATCTGTTACTATTTTTAATGTTTTTTTTTTGTCTTGTTGTTGAAATAGTTTAGTCAAATGATTAGCTTAATTAGTTTACTTATCTAATGAGCTCTCTAACGAGATTTTTTTTGCAAAGATAGGACCGATAACAAACGTATAATTCCAGAAATACAACGTGCACACGTATTCGTCTGTTCCAAATTTTAAAATTGACGCCATTTAACTATCGTTGGCACAAAGTATATTGGCCTAACGATAGAGGCGTGTTCAGATATTTTTGAGCGCTCCGGACGCTACGATATATCTGCTATGCTATTCTCTTATTCACACATTCGACACTGCGTTCATCAACAAGCTCGACGACGAGACAGCCTTCACTTCGACGTCGAGCGCAGCGCTGCGAAAAACGGTATTCACTCGTTAGTGAACTCGGCAGAACAGCTCGTTGTCGAACTGTAGGCGGTAACTCTCGACGCAGTGTAGTTCCAGCTCACGCCGCATTTCTCGCCGAGCGCTATTGTCGTTTAAAGTGCATTAGCGAATACCATTTTTAGGCTCGATGCTGCCGCAGCGCTGACACAGCGCTGATAGCAAGACGGTTTCCTTAGTGAATACCACTGCTGATGGCGACTGTAACATAGGAAGAAACTCAATGACTACGACCTCAAACCAAAAGTAAAAATAGTTCGTAATGCACGCCTCCGCAGTTGTTAACAATAATGCAAGGGGGAAGATAGTATTCATAAATATTCAAGCACTGTGCCCACACCTATTTAATTCTCTGACTATGGAAGAGACGTGTTAATAATAGAAACTGTTGAACACCATACAACTTATTTTTATAGTGTTGTGTTGTGCAACATGAATATAGCGATGGTATCGCGCTAGTAAAGAAAGGTTGTATGTGATATGAACACTGCTTAATCATATATTACGCGAATACGAGCGGGATGAATATATAAAAAGTGAGTCCGCGTTAACGCGGCGGCAGTAGCACATGATACGGCTACATCTAACAATGACACAAAACGCAACTCCGTAATATGGATAGAGAAACTGTTGTATATCGTCATCAATTCAGTGATCGGAAATATGGCAGCAAAAGCTTAACACAACTTGTCAAGTGGGAATACAACATTGAAAGAGCATTTTACAGACATAAAAATATAAACATATGTATACAGTGTGTTAACATGAGGCAGGCTTTTATTTGAACCGAGGATTGAGATGCAGATTCTTAGCCAAACCATGTGCATTATTTGTTTAAAAATCCTAATTTTAAAAGTAATTATCGTTCTAAGAAAAGTTAATTGAGAAGCAATGTACTTCAAAATAAATCGTTAATTGGCACTTGACAATGACAGATCGCAGCCACTCGCAACGTTTGACAACTAAGCAGTACACGCGTTACATTGATCGTTCGAACGAAATAAAAAGAATTGTTCAGTTAATTTAAATATTTGTCAACTCTTAATACTTGAAAACGATTGCCAGTAATGCGTATTATTACCCATTTTCGTAAAAGCCTGGGTCATGGTAACACACTGTATAATTATATACCTACCTACACATAAATATTGGAACTTCAACATTCCGATATGCAGTTAACTGTGACAATTTTTTTTCCAATAAGTCCTATTTTTCTTAGTTATAATATAAATAAGTATTCCTATAATGTTATCACTAGATTTTTGTTATAGTGTTGCAACTTGCATCCTTAGTTCCGATCCATGATTGACTAAACCTGTCTCTATTATTTATCAATCTCTGGTTGTGGGCATCCCAACAGAGGTCATAAACTGCTACACATGTGAATAGTGCGGACAGAATTTTAAACATTTTCTCGGAAGAACCATTGAATTTATGATTTAGAGCTTAAAATTATGGGAAGTGCCTTGAATGTAAGGTACATGATTTTAGATGTAGAGGATATTTTCTGACTCGTATCCTGTAGACCTATCCCACTTTTGTTTATATAGTTAGTAAAAGACGCGAAGTCTATCTCGCGGCGACATAGTGTCGCAATAATCATTACCTACTGAAGCTTTTTATTTTACAAATGGGCTTAAATATGGTTCAGCTTATTAACGTAATGATTGTCTATAGTTTACGATTTCAGTGGCTGGAACGATACCCCCAATACCTACTTGAATTTACAGTTATTTTTAAACATGTGGTGGCAAACAAATACGAGTATACGGTTCGCTTGGTGGTAAGCAGCTACAGCTACCTCACGTCACGTCTATTAGCAAGACAAAGAATTAATGCCTGAAGTTTGATTATTATTTATGTTTAATTCAGTCCGTCAATGGCTCATTATATTTTTTCTTTCCATTTTTTTCATATTGTTTGAAATTGTCGTGTTCAAGTAATTCTAATTTACCTATTTGCAATTTTATTACCTGCCACTGCTTGTCATCTAAATCTAAACTAACTAAAATCGAAATTGTATTATGTTGCTATTAATTTGAAACGTAATAATAATCATTATCAACATATCTCAGTCCACTACTGGACGTAGGCCTATTAGGTAACAATGCGTATTCAAATGGCGGTGAATGCTATTAATCGCCACGCTGGGCAAAAGGGTTGGCGATCGCAGTAGTGTGTCTACTATGATGACTCTGCTGCCACTTCAATCCCTTACTCGACTCTTACGACACACTACGAGAAGAGTTGGGTGGTGACAAATGTATTCATACTGCCGTTACCTCGCGGCCGTATCGTAATAATGAATGCTAGTAATTATAAAATAATTTGAATTCCACTATTAAGTAGCTTCCGTTGTTTGACTTCAAAAAACTGCCCATTTGACGTTTACAAAGCGGGGCTGGGCGGTCCTCATTTAAAAAAAGTTACGTCTCGAGATAAATGAACGGTCTTTCACGAAAAAATAATTACCCAATATGTCGGCCGCCGGTTATCAGGCGCCTGTTTTAAACGAATTTTTAAATAAAGCGAATAAGAAACGATTACGTCCATCATTTTTCAAAATGGCCGCTCGAAACAATCCCCCAGTGGTGATTCAATTTTCGACGATATAAAAATAAGGAATATCATAAAATATGTAGCTGATGAATTCTAAACCATAGTAACTAATCCCCTTATCACAAACGTATCCTAATTGAGCAAGCCGCTAAGTATTGTTTGTCCCTTTCGCTCTTACAGACATTGATAAGACCGAAAGGGACAAACAATACTTAGCGGCTTGCTAAGTTAGGAGAAGTTTATGAACAAGGGGGTTAGTCGCTTGTCAAAGTCAAATATTTTTTTCGAACAGTCTGCCTGCGTCCAAGGTTGTTACGTCATGCCTGAAACGTCAGGATAGTATTAAACGTAAGTTTACGCGATTAAGACCCGTTTGTCGTTTAAATATGTGCGATAATCGTGAAAGTTTACAAAATATTTTTTTCGAACTCGTCGTACCTAAAATACGTAAGGGTCAGAGGTAACCGCTTTCAACAGGTCAACCCGCCTTTACATGCAGCTCGCCCGACACGAAAACAAAGCCCGAACACACATATCTCGTGACGGGCAATACATTACGTGCCAAGTTCAAGTTCACCCGTGCGTGATGTGTCATGATGCAACAATGTAAATCGTGCAAGGATGAAAGTCGAATCATTTGAATTTTCAATGGCGAAGGCGGGGAATGCAGTCTGTGAGAAAAAAAATACTCCGAGATGCGCTCGACTAGATATCGCAGGTGGTGAGCCCTCCAAAGTTCGCCTCTAAAAAACGATGGGGTTTAGAAATCCAGTAGCAGGTTGTCATCTGCCTTTTTTAAACTTCTGTCTTCTCTCTTTTTATGTCTTTTCTTTTTATTACATATCAATTTGAATAGTGTATAATAAAAATAGTGGTGAGGTGAGCCGTTTCAAGTACCCTATTATGTAGAAAAACATACAGGTACGTATCTTTTTAGAATAATTACGTGGTAATACTCTCTTTAACAGATCGTCACTATTTCGGTTTCATGGTTTCCTTGTTTTGAGTCGGTCGTCTAAACAGGAGAACACATCATACAATCTTTTGTAATAAAAATGTCTCCTACTTTTCCCAGTCTGAATATGATAACTTATCAACAAACTCTTCAACGGCCCACCTAACTACTGTTAAGTGTTAACACTCTACATATACTCGTATTATACAGATCGTATATATTGTATGTATATATAGGATCGCAAACTTTGTGATCTCAATCCTCAATCAAAGTATGCTTTCGCTGAGACTTTCTAAAAAAATATTAAAGCGCTGTTCTAATTAATTAAAAGCTCGACTTTATTACTTATTGAATGGAAGAAAAAAATAAAGATTTAATGCCAGAAACATACGAGTAATTTAAAAGTGTGGTCACGATTCGTATGAGTCGATTAATTTGAATGATGCGAAATCGAATTTGAACTCGCGTTGGCTACCCGCGCTTGCGCAGTGATTACACGATTTATGCGCCATTCTTTACAAGTGTATTACTGCAAATTGTTCTTTTATGTTTTGGAGCTTGCCATGAAAGGGCAAGCTTGGTATGGGGCCAAACGGTTCTTCCAATCGCTTGAATGCAGACGGAGTTAAACACTTGTACGAAACAGTTAAGAGAGAGGTTCGAATATCCATAAATGCCGCAGATTCTGTAACCAACTCCTTGAGTCCACAAAAATATAAAAAAAAATCTTAAGACTATAGGAAACCCTACTTTAGTAAGTAGGGACTGCTTGGGGGTGCGCAACATTGCGAATATTTTAAGGATCGAGGGTTAGTTATTTAAGTAACCATTAAATACTCGTAAACTAAACCATTTTACGCTGACTTACCTACCTCATACCTGAAATTCCCAGATCCGACCCCATGGGTGCCCATAACCTACGTCTCGTGCCTAAGTACATTATGTCAAAATTTGCCAAATCTAATTGGAAATTTGTCTAATTGAAGAGTTTAAAAGTTAATTGTGATAATTTCTTCGGTTACCGCGAGGATTACACAAGAAATAAAACTATGAAAACGGATAAACTCGTTCCTCCATTGTCAGTCATCCACAGACCACGAACCCTGTAAAGTGTTCGAAACGTTGGAATGAAGTTAAAGTTAGTTAATATACGCGAGTTTATCCGTTTTCGGGTAGTTCTATGCGATTATTCAGTCGCCGTGTGGTGACGGCAGTAAGAATACATTTGTCACCACCCCAACTCCTCCTGCGGGTGTCGTAAGAGTCGACTAAGGGATTAAAGTGTCACTGACCATTCTACAAGATTGATGATGGGCAGCAGCGTCATCATAGTGGACACATTACTGCGATCGCCAATCCGCTTGCCCAGCGTGGCGATTATGGGCATTTACCTCCTAATGCGTCTATACGCATAGTTAATAGGAGAGGCCTACGTCTGGCAGTGGACTAACATAGGCTGATGATGTGATTCAGTCGCAACAATCAAGTCATTACCATTCGCAAATTGTTGACGAACTGCGTATAAATAATGGAGTCATTTTCGATTATCTTGTAGCAGACGCATGTTTGTCTGCTATTCTGGCATAATAGTCTCGTTTGCTTTTATAAAACGGTAAATAAAGTGGTGATGGTAATGAACAAAAAAAACGCGTAACAAAATCGCATAGAAACACCGTTTCATCGTTTTATTTCAAGTTAATTGTGAGTTATGTTCTTTGGGTAGGACACATGTAAGCAGGAGGTTAGGGTCACTAATTTCTTTATTCTGTATTAGGTTAATAAAATTACCTTTTTGTTTACAGATAGAGCCAACTGGCTCGGCGTCCCTCGGGGCGGCGTCTCGGGCGCTGTTCGTGGAGAAAGTGCGGGCGTCCAACGCGGCCTGCCAGGCAGGGGACTTCGCGACGGCTGTGGCGTTATACACGGATGCCCTCACTTTGGATCCCGCTAACCATATACTTTATAGCAACAGGTAACTATTAACTTTAATCTGTTCGACTTAATACTATTTCCATGAAAATATCTACTTATTGTCGCTATAAAATTTGCTAGCTGCTAAGAAACACTGCCAATCTAAAAGTTAGTGGTTCCTCTGGGACCGGCTAACTATATACTTAATAACAGCGGACCAAACAACTTCAAACCAATACAAATCAGTGAGATATCGGTTGTCAATCGCCATGGGTACGGAGGGACAGTGTTAAAGAACTTGGGCGTATATATGTCTTATACCAACTCGTACAGCCTACGAAAGTCACCCTGGGATAACGTAACTAAAGGAAAAGTCTGTATGTAAATGCCGCATGTCTTATACTTTACCAAATGGCAATGGCCTGATTAGTATTTTTCAAATTCTAGCTATAATGAGAATTGCATGACTTTATCAACTTTCTTTTTTCAGATCTGCAGCAAGGCTTAAGCAAGGGCAATTTGCGGCAGCGCTTCAAGATGCAACGAAGGCACGAGAGCTGTGTCCTAACTGGCCGAAAGCGTACTACCGACAGGGTAAATACTCTAAAATATATTTCTGACTGAGTCTTAAAACTTGTCGTTAGAGTTTTCTCTACACATCACATTAGTACTACACTATGTGTCAAAGATATACAGCAGGGTACTGTTTTAATCATCGGTAAACTTTAGGGGGTTAATTCTAAGGTCATACTGTTGAACTTTAACTATGCGATGCGACCGACATCGACATCCGATTCGAGAACAAAGAATCTGATATTCCATACAAACCCTGAGATATTAGTAGGCGGAAATGCATGAAACATCAGTTTTTTTCTCGAATGGACCGACGTCCCGTAGCAAAAGTTCATCAACAATATGACCTCAGAATAATTAACCCTCTAAAATTTGAACGGTGAATAAAGAACGCACCGCCCTCTCATTTCTCCCATAGCTAATACCTTACTCAGTTTCACATCAAAAACCTTGGCCAGCTCCACGGATTAAAATAAAATGCGACTTATTTTATGCCTTTTACCACCGAACAGCACAATCAGGCACGTTCCCCCACAAAACGGTTTGTGCTGCAACAAATTCCTGGAACTCCACCCGAACTCTGCCCCCTGGTACAATAATTCATCGCGCCACCAATTTTTCAATTACCGCACCACCTCAAGCGTTCAGCGCCTCATGTTCTTATGTTTACCGACTAATGCCATCATGTTAAATCACAGACGGTGCGTGTGATTACATACATAGTTGACATTGCGTGCGACTGTATGATTTATTCGGTTTCTTTTCTATTGTTTTGCTGACGCGACTTTCACTTCGCGTATTACGGTAAGGCAAAATGATATCATACCGATATAGACTAATAAATAACAAAGACTGTAATTTTCCGTGAGAATTTTTTTACGGATTATTTTACTAGGATAACCTCACCGTATTTTCCATTTCTCACCCATACCTCATCATCATTTCGTAAAAAAGTAACAGATGGGTTGGGTTGACATTCATAAATCAAAGGTCTTAATAAAACAACTGGGTTCTTACGGATACAAGATACTGGGTGTTCACTCCCTACTGCGCTGCACTTACGACTATTTGTAAATAAACACTTCACTGACAACTTATTACTCATTTATTTGATATCAATTTGGGTATATATAGAGCTGTAGGAAAATCTTAACATCGCGATGTAGCGACTGCGAAAACAGAGACATCTATCGTGAAAATAGTACTACATTAAACATTATCGGCCCCCAAGGACGAATCGTCCTTTATAAAGGTCCGTGTAATCAAACTAAATTGTAAACACTAGTAAACACATAGTGAAGGCAAATTAGACGAAACAACAAAAGGGAAGCTAAAATTAAACACAACAACTCGTATTCTAAATTAAGGCTCTAGAGGTAGAGGGCAAATTTTTGTTATCGGTCTACGAAAAGTACCATTTTTTAATTTTAATGTAACTACTCGAGTTAAACCATCTCTACCAGGATGCTTATCTATAACACGCCCTAACAACCACTTTCCGGGAGGGAGTCTTTCATCTTTAACTATAACTACTGTTCCAATATCAGGATCAGGATTCGTAACGGTCCATTTATACCGATTTTGTAGTGTTGTTAAATACTCAGAACTCCAACGAGTCCAAAGTGACTGTAACATCTTTTGCAGCAATTGCCACCTATCTAAACGAGATACTGGCACAGTTGCGAGACTTTCTTCCGGAACAGTGATAGGAGCTTCGCCTATTAGAAAATGCCCGGGTGTAATTGGAGAAGCATCATCAATCGAATTGCTGATGGGAGTTAACGGTCGAGAATTGACACAAGACTCCACTTGAGTCAACAAAGTGGTATACTCTTCGAACGTGAGAAGAGTTTGTCCAATCACACGCTTTAGATGAGATTTGATCGACTTCACGCCGGCTTCCCACAGTCCACCAAAATGTGGAGAGCCTGGAGGAATAAAGTGCCATGTAGTTTGGTCGTTCGCCAATATCTCTGATATTTCTCCAACTACGGCAGAGTTCCTATTTTTAAACATAGAGTCAAGCTCTTTAGAGGCTCCAACAAAATTAGAACCACAGTCGCTCCACAGATCACTACAATGGCCGCGTCTGGAAGTGAAACGACGAAAAGCAGCAATAAAAGCAGCCGTAGACAAGTCACTTACAAGTTCTAAGTGAATAGCCTTAGTCACGGTGCATACGAACAAAGCAATATAGGCTTTACATGTACGTTGACATCTGCCAGGGTACAATTTTAACTGGATTGGACCTGCAAAATCCACTCCACTTTTACGGAAAGGTCTATCGGGTGTGACTCGACATGTAGGTAACTGGCCCATAATTTGATTGATCGGTGTTGCAGACTGTTTGAAACAAGGAATGCATTTATGAATAACTTTTCGAACTAAGTTCTTTGCACCTATTATCCAGTATTTACAACGGATTCCATTTAAAGTCAGTTGAGGACCTCCATGTAAACAATGAATATGGGCATCATTTGTTATCAAAAGACTTAAGTGACATTTCGAGGCCAAAACGACAGGTGATATTGTATCAAAGTGTACTTTAGCGTTACGAATTCGTCCCGTAACTCGAATAATGCCATTTTGGTCTATATACGGAGAAAGCGAAATCAAAACACTCGATTTCGGAAGCCTTTGGCCTTTTCTCAGCATGTGTAATTCTTCCTGAAACCAAATTTCTTGAGAGAGTCGAATGCAAAGGTTAGTTGCAGATCTCAATTCGTTAACTGTCAAATGCTGAGGAAAAGTCTCAGGAACAATTTGATTACGTTTCGCGTCAATACGTAACTTACATAACTTTACGAATCGCAGTAGATATGCTGTGACGCGAATCAATTTTGATAGGGTAGAATATCTAGCCAAATATGTTACTCGATCGTCACTCTCGTTCGATACACCAGCATGAAATGTTACCATACTATCTTTTCCTTTCAAATTTTCTTTTGCTTCTAGTTGTGTTGTTGGTATGTCGAGAGAGAGCGAGCGACAATTATCAAAACCAATAGCTTGGTGAAGTATGGTTGGTCCGCGCCACCACAACTCGCAGTCTTTAAAGAGATCAGGACGAATACCTCGTGATGCAACGTCCGCAGGATTATCTGCCGATTTGATGTGGTGCCACCGGCCACTACTTACATAGTTAACAATCTCAGTGACTCGATTAGCTACGTACGTTTTCCATGAACTAGGGTTTCTTCGAAGCCACGCCAAGACAATCATTGAATCTGTCCAAGCAAAGACAGAGTCCTCTGGCAACTTAAGACTGTGCTGAACATCTTTGAGTAGCTTCGAAAGTAGTACCGCGCCACACAGTTCTAAGCGTGGTATAGAGACTTGTTTGACTGGTGCCACCTTAGTTTTGGCAATTACAAGTGAGACGTGGATACTGTGGGGTGTGATAACTCTTAAATACACAACAGCAGCGTAAGCTAAACACGAAGCATCGCTGAACCCATGAATCTCCACTCTTTCCTTACCGTCAAATTGTGTGTGAACCCAACGATCTAAATACAAAGTCGGCATGTGGCAGAGCTGGTCTCGATAACTTGACCACTCCGAGGCAAGTTCCAGAGGGAGTTCATCAGTCCAACTGATACCACTCAACCAAAGTTTTTGCAAAAACATTTTTGCAGTGATAATCACAGGTCCTAGAAATCCTAAAGGGTCATATGACTTGGCAATATCTGACAGTACTGACGTTTTGGTGAAGCGTTCTGTGGGTCCTGAAATATCTACCTTAAGTTCGAAGACATCGTGATGCGAGTTCCATCTGATACCTAAAGCCTTGATAGTATCATCAAGCTTGATTTCAACACTTGGTGTGCTTGTCTTTTCTGAACTGGGAATATTCTTCAAGACGTCAGAACTGTTGGAGGACCATTTGTGCATTTCAAATTTACCTTTAGCCATAGCTTGTGTGATACGACTCTGTAACTTGGCAGCTTGTTCCACGTCATTCGCACCTGTGAGCAAGTCATCCATGTAAAAGTCGTTACTGATGACGTCAACTAGGTCTGGGAATTCATCTTTCTCGTCTTGTGCAAGTTGCTTTAGTGTGCGAATAGCGAGGAACGGAGCACATGACGTGCCATACGTCACAGTCAACAAACGTTTCTCGACGATGTCGTCACTTGGAGAAGAGCGCCACAGTATGCGCTGGTAGT
This sequence comes from Thaumatotibia leucotreta, assembly GCA_025490895.1. Taxonomy (NCBI): domain Eukaryota; kingdom Metazoa; phylum Arthropoda; class Insecta; order Lepidoptera; family Tortricidae; genus Thaumatotibia; species Thaumatotibia leucotreta. The sequence continues at coordinate 23,776 of JALPQI010018111.1, forward strand.
CAACATCTTCTTTAGCGACGAGAATTTGACGATACATCTGCTTTACGTCCGCCAGCAGACAAATTTTGTGAGTGCGCCAACGAACAATCAGATCGCGCAAGTCTTGTAATAGCGATGGTCCAATTAGTAACTCGTCGTTAAGAGATGAGCCATCTGGCGGCTGTGCAGTCCCATCAAAGACTATCCGAAGCTTAGTTGTGGTGCTGGATTCTCTGATCACGGCATGATGTGGTAAATGGTAGACCTTGTGTACTGGCTTATGCTGTGGGTCTACATCTTCAAGGTGATTCTGCTTCTGATATTGATCGATAAAATCCGCATAATCTTTTTGAAATTTAGGCTTGTGTGCGAATCTTCTTTCCATATGCATTAGTCTTTGTAGTGCGATTTGTCGTGAGTTGCCTAAATTCTTTTCATGGTCTTCTTTGAATGGTAAGCGTACGACATAACGACCATCTTCTTGTCTAGAGTGAGTTTCTTTATAGTGCTCTTCACATTGTGTCTCAAGATGTGTCATTGGTTTTTCATGTGGCTTGTATTCTTCAGTCTCCCAGAATTTGCGTAAGAGTTGATCTACCTCGACGAGTGCCTTGTGTACGAAAATAGTGTAAGATGGAAGATCAGTTGATGATTTAGTCGGTCCAGAGACTAACCATCCCAGTTTCGATTGTTGTGCTAGGAGATTTTCATGTTTGTGAATTCCTTCAAGTAAAATACAAGCGTAGACATCGGCGCCCAGTAATACGTCAATACTTCCCGGTTTTTGCAAGTGAGGATCCGCTAGTGGCAATTGGGTCAGGGCATGCCATTGTGAGATGTCAAACTCTTTGGTGGGTAACGGTGGTGCTAACTTCTTGAATATGTGAGCATTAACTTGGATAACATGGTGGGTGTCTATTCTTGAGTAAATATCTAAGTTAACGACGTGTCGTGCCTGTACCGTGTGATCCCCGATGCCAGTGACATTAGCTGACAGCAGAGTCTTCTTCAATCGCAGCAGCTGTACAGCAGATTCTGTAATTAAGGTTCCTTGTGAACCTTGATCAACAAGGGCTCTAAGTTGCACGAGAGAACCACTGCTATCCTTCACGTAAATCTGTGCTGTAGCCAGTATAACTTGCTTGTCGCTTAGTGAAACCTTCAGACTTGTGAGTTCCTTCGTTTGTGAGTCATTAGGTTCTGTGAGTGTCTCCATAGTGAGCGTCTTCGCTGTTATACTCTCGTAGTGTAATAGTGTATGGTGCTTGCGGTTACAGGTTCTACATGTTGTGGCTTGTCTACAATTCCGTACGGAATGTCCTTTGACAAGACAATTGAAGCATAAGTTGTTGTTTCTTACAAATTCTTTGCGTTGTTCTACGTCAAGTTGTGAAAATTCAGTGCAGTGACAGATGTAGTGGTTTTTCTTGCAATATGAGCATTCCGTATCTATTTCAGTGGTGAAAGACCTCACATTCTTTGGCTTAGGTGCAATAGTAGGTGGTTGAAATGTGGGCTCTTTCCTTTCTTTCTTCTGTGTAGCTTGTACCATTTCCATAGCTCTGAATCGTCCCTCTAGGTATGATGTGAGACTCTTATAAGTGGGCAACTCCATAGACGAACCAAGCGATTGCTCCCAAGCTTTGTGAGTTTCGTTATCTAACTTGGATACTACAATATGAACGATAATCGAATCCCAAGTAGTTGTGTCAATCTTCAAATTTGCTAAACTACTGAGACACTGGTTTGTAGTATCAAGAAGATCCTTGAGGCCTTTAGAACATTCGGTAGTGAGTTTCTTTTGGTTCAGTAGGCGATTCAGTATGGTGTTAGCTATAACTCTATCGTTACTATAGCGGCTGACTAAGGCATTCCAAGCCTTCCCATAGTTGGCAGCTGTGAGCTCGAAATGACGGACGACTTGTTCTGCTTCACCCTTCAAGCTTGTTCTCAAATAATGGTGTTTGTGTATGTCACTCAAACCAGGCTCATTGTGTACCATAGAGATAAACAAATCCTTGAAGTGCATCCATTCCTGATAATCACCGGAAAAGGACGGGAGATTTATTGGTGGCAGTTTACTCTTTGTACCAGTAGCTTGAGGTTCAGATGCGTGAGGCACTTGAGGTGAGGCACCTTGGGTTGTGATAGATTCCGTCAGTTCCAATAAAGTAGTCTTAAACTCCATGTAAAGATCTTCGACATCATTGTAGAGCGCTTTAAGTTCCTTTTTCTCTTCAACGTTTACTGACGTTTTCAAAATTTCTCGATGTTCAGTAACGAATTGCGACCAATATTCTTCAAGTGACTCTACTCGTGTTTTCAAATAACTCGCAGTAAATCGTGATGACGAAGTCTTCTTGTGGTTAGTTTGAAGCCTTTTAATTTGACTAAAAATCTCTTCTTGTGATGCTATATTCGCCATTTTTGTTGAAAATTTTCTAAGTGTTGACAGATTTCAAAGTCTTCAATTTATGCTATGTTGTTCGGTATTTAAATTTTCAAAGTTCTTTTTTAATCGAAATCACGCTAAGTCCAAGAAATCACAAAATTGTACTAAGTCCAAAGTTTATTTTCAACGTTTTTTTTTCCAAGTCTTTCACACGAAATTGCACTATGTCTTTTTTTACACGAAATATTCTAAGTGTTTTTCCCGCGCGAATTTACTAAGTCTTTGACACTTCACATTTCCACTGTCAATGTACTCACGGTTATCCTAGGTTCCGAAGGACCAATGTTCACTCCCTACTGCGCTGCACTTACGACTATTTGTAAATAAACACTTCACTGACAACTTATTACTCATTTATTTGATATCAATTTGGGTATATATAGAGCTGTAGGAAAATCTTAACATCGCGATGTAGCGACTGCGAAAACAGAGACATCTATCGTGAAAATAGTACTACATTAAACACTGGGACCTAACTAAACTATCTTACACACTAACAACACACTACAATATCTAGAATATAATATGAATGAACGATACGCATTGTGTTATATCGTATGGGTTTCGAGAGAACGAATGTTTTCTTTTTAATTGTCCCTTCTCGTATAGTAACTCCGTTTGATTTATGTTATATAATTGTATCAAACGGCCTGAATTACACCGATGCACTTAACTTTCCTTTCCTTTCTATATATTTATGATGCAAAATGTTGTAAAAGCTCATTACGATCGGGTATGTTTGGAGAGTTTGATTTACCTCTCGTTCGCTAAGTACTGGCCGCAGTAAAAAAACGATTATCGTAATTTGATTTTTTACGATTGCAATTTGTTTTGGATTTGATAAATAGCTCTGTTATTTCTTCCGGAATGTTGTATTGATTCATCGTTATTAAGTTTATAATTTTTAAAGTCAAGCCATAGTACATTGAGATCTAAAATAATTGTCAGTAAAAAAGCAAATTCATAAATTTAGAGGCGAATGGGTTGGCCACTCACAGAAGCGTTTTTACTGGAGACTTACGTCAATTTGCCGCTGCCAGGGTATATTTGACTAATATAAAATAATATAACTAATAATATAATATGATGTTTGTCAGCACTAGTATAGTAAAAGATATAAAAGCTAGCCTAATAACTTAACCATTAGTGGCCAGCCTGGTACAAGTAGTTGATACCAAGTTATGAATACATTTTCTTGTAGCTAACTTGAGGTTAGTTTGATCTGTAAAATGACTTGTCAGAAGATTATATTTATTCGTTTTTCTTTTTAATTTAAGAGCCGAGTAAGGGATTGAAGTGTCACTGACCATTCTTTGATATAAGATTGGCAGCAGCGTCATCATAGTGGACACATTACTGCGATCTCCAATCCGCTTGCCCAGCGTTTCATTATGGTCATTTACCTCTTACGTCTGTACGCATAGTTAGTGAGAGAGGCCTACGTACAGCATTGGACTAAGATAGGCTGATGATGTATGCATAGCTACATTTAAGTTCAATCTGGTCATGCCCTTACTTAATTCATAAAATATTCACAGGTGTTGCTCTCCAATGTCTTGGGCGTCACGGCGAGGCCCTCGCCGCCTTCAGCTCGGGCCTCGGCGTGGAACCGGCCTCGCGGCAGCTGCTCGCTGCCCTGGTGGAGGCCTCCCTTAAGTCGCCACTCCGAACCACACTCGAACCCACCTTCAGACAGCTTGAGGCTATGAAGCTAGATCAAAGCCCGTTCGTGCTGATATCGGTGAGTACTCATGCCTCGAGTGGCATGGCGTGGGCAAGGGCCTTCAGCTTGGGCCTCGGCGTGACAATCAAATACTATATTAAACAATTCTTAAATATATAAAAGTACAATAGTTCTCATCACTGGATGAAACAAAAACAACGTCTTCACATCGACGTTTGTCTAGATACTTATCTGCTTTACTATTTTTAACTCTCCTAAATTGAGCACAACCTTTTATACACATGTGAGTACTGAGATTAAGATCTGCTATTGTTGTATGCATGCCGTGTTTGACTGCAGATAATTGGGTGGATACTCAAGTAAGCTTATTTTGTACCCTATTATTACTAAGTTCTTTTATTTATAACTTGATGGCTAACCGAAATGAACACGTAGATACATAGTGTCTGTGTGTAAACAGAGAGACACACAGACACTCTTTCGCGTCGGTTTGGTGTAACCAATCGTTAAAAAAGACACATTTAAACAATAATTTTACCATTCTAAGAAGGTATAAGTATTTCATACAGCCAAGAACATACTTATATGTACGACACAAACCAACATTTACTTCGCACAACGCGTGTAATTTTTGTTACCAGCAGCCAATTTTTTGACCAAAAAAGGTATCGTAAATACGCACGAAAGTTTAATACAATACTGTGAGAATCGTGAGGCTCCTGTCGAATCGAATTTAACTTATTTAAGCTGTCCACCGAGTCCTGTTTAAATGGCATCTGATACGAACCGATCCCGAAATAATGCCCACCATTAACGTGAATATCTGCGGAAATATCGTTGTCACTCACTTTATTTAAAACCCTTCCTTTACAAAGGGATTTTCTTATGCGGCCAACGAGTCTTGTGCGCATGATTTGAGTCCCTCGCAGCTTAATACGACGATGCCCTTTGTTAGTGTCAATCAATGAACATTCTAACATGAGAACGGACAGAATGTCTCTTAGTCTTTCAAATGCTGCGTCGCTCGTTAGTTTTGCTATGATACTGCTTCCGTGCCTATCAGCGGAAACCACTTTTTTCACGTAACATTTAATGTGAATCTTTTTAAACGAGTTTTATGCGTGAACGTAGAGCCACTTGGTGCGAAGCTTAAAGATTAAGCTACCACCTAGTTAATTAAACAAGAAGGCAGAACGTAAAGCCGATTTCCGATAAGTTTGGCAAACCACCATACAGAAAGGACATTTGCATACATTCCGGCGACATCTGAGCATTTTTCGGCGCATTTAACTGGCCAGACAATGGGGCTGAGTGATCAGAGCTCCATAAATACGCGGCCCCGGCCGAATTTACATACAATCTGCACGACAGTTGATCGGCAGCGGGACGTGGATATTCGAAATGGCGGCCTACTGCCACAAAATGGCCGCTACTAATAGTGCTGTGCACTTTGAAGATTATAACAATTTCAATAAAGACTTACATACAGGTTACCTTAAAATACTATGAGACATTTTAATTAAATTCGCTACTATACGTTTTACGGGTGGTAGGACCTCGTGCGGGGTCCGCCCGAATAGCTACCACCGTCTTACCCGTTAACCTGCCGCTAAATAGTTAGTACTGTGTTCCGGTTTGGGGGTAAGATAGCCAGTGTAAGTACTGGCATAGAGGCAATCCATCTAAGTCCTCAGGGTAGGCAGCGCATAGGCGATTTTTTTGTCAATATGTCCATTGGCCTCAGTTCCCGCTTTCCATCAGGTGGGCTGAGAACTCTGTTGTCTACATTCGTCACCTAAAAAATAGTGAACTTAGTGATTTAGTTCGCAAGGAGTTATTTACCAGCATCTATCAAACAACCA